>JAWWEU010000040.1:73751686-73943395 GCA_035583155.1 Acropternis orthonyx | reverse complement strand
AATTAGACATTGGCTATGTTCTGTAGATAAGATAATTAAGTAGAGTTATAAAATTGTAGAATGCTGTATGCCCGGTGTGCGCATCATTGTACTCTGATTGCTGAAAGCTTTTAGCTGAACTTAGTAAAAGACCTTTTTTTGCCTTCACCCTGTCGTGGAAGTTTTCTTCCTTGGATTTACGGCAACAATGTAACTCATGTCATCTAGTCCAACTCCTGCCATAGGCAGGGCCACCTGTGACACTTGCTCACTAGATGCTGTTTCTTATGCTTCAGTGCTGGGTCTAGGGGGTCAGGACCCTGGACAGCTCTGGGATCCACCCAGACCCCTCAGCTTCGGCAGCCATCCTCTAAGAGGTGTAATTACATTGCCTGAGTGAAGAGGTTAAAAAAAAATATGTGCTGCCCTCTGCTAGAGGTCGCAGTTCAGAGAAGACAATGACAAATTTCAATAAACTGCAACACTCTTCTGCCAGCTGAACAGAAGACCACAGAAATACAGGCTCAGAAAGAACTTCTTCGCAAGAAGGGTTGTTGAGTGTTGCAATGGACTGCTCAGGGAGGTGGTGGAGTCACCAGCCCTGGAGATGTCTAGGAAATAACTGGATGCAGCACTGAGTGCTATGGTTTAGTTGACAAGGTGGTGATCAGTCAAAGGTTGGACTCCATGATCCTGGAGGTTTTTTCCAACCTTAATTATTCTATGGTTGTTCTGTGATACTGTGAAATCAGAGTAGCTGCTAAGACACCATATTATCCTATTAAGATATTGTCAGACCCAACAAATAGCTTTTGAGTTTCCTATTAAACTAATTTTATTTTTCACTAAAAGCAATTCCTAAACCAAGCGCAAAACCAGGGCAAACTAATGAACATTCAGATGACTCACTCAGCAGGAAGCTATTAACACAATGAGGATGCACTGGATTGATTACTCCCTGAGTGCTAAGCACTACAGACCAGCAAGCTGCTCGAGGCCTAGAGGGCTTTCACTCCACTTTTTGGAGCCTGCCTCAGCTCCAATTTAACGGCTAGGCTGAGGAGGGACAGTTTCCTAACAGCAAATATTTGAGCCTTGTGACTTGGAAGAGGACAGGTTAAAAGAACAAAGGACTTGTGGTTTATCAGCGAAGAACATCTCAGTCCCCAAGAGAGATGGAATGTCCTTAATTAGCCTCATGCTAAACCCACCCCCAGCACTTGCTAGCATGTAACACTAACATTCAAAGGTGACAGATGAGTGTGTAGTATCCATGAAGCACTTCTAAACACATATCCCTTGCCAGACTTGTTTCTCTGGCTGAGAAAACCACTGCACTCTTCCTCTTGTACTCACTGTTCTGCTTTACTTTTCACCCTTTCACCAAGACATAAGTCATACAAGAATCGTCATCATCTTCCACCCTTCTAAAACTGACTTGCCTGATTTTGATACTCCCCAAACATTTCCTTTAGCTTTCTTTAGTCACATGAGGAATCTCAAGAATGAGACAGCACAGGTTGGTTGTTGACTTCTGATAAGGTATGTATCAAATCATAGAATGGCCCGGGTTGGAAAGGACCTTAAAGATCATCTAGTTCCAAACCCCCAGCTGTGGGCACGAAGGCATCCCACTAGAGCAGGTTGCTCAGGGCCCTATCCAACCTAGCCTTGAACACTTCCAGGGATGGGGTGGCAATCTCTGGGCAGCCTGTTCCAGTGCCTTGCCACCCTCAAAGCGAAAAATTTCTTCCTAATATCTGATGTAAACCTCCTGTCTTTCAGTTTGAAGTCATTCCCCCTTGTCCTGTCACTACATGTAACAGTCCTCTAGTTTCATCTTCCCACAATATCTCTAAGTTTATTTTTAGAGCTCTCTCAGTCAATTAAAGAAAGATAGTCAAGTGGTGTTGCTCTCCATTTGTGTCTGGATAGCCTTTAAAGGGCAGTCTCAGAAAAAAATGATTGTAAAATTACATTGTGAATGTTGTAGATTATATTTCTTCTCAATTATATTCAGCTAAAAACTGTCACACTTAAAATAAAGAAAATGCTTTTCCCCCTAGGGATACAGTCTCTTAAAAATTAATCTGTGATTAGAAAGCCAGATTAGGTTCTTTTCTGTTTTTTGTATCACTAGTAAAGACTCAGCACAAGTAGACCACCTAGATATTTCATTCTTTTGCGGGTCTCCTGACAATGTCATTCATGATACCTGGAAACAAAAGATATTAGACTATGCCACTGTTAACAACCAAGTTAGCAACAACACTGTGCTTTTTTCCCAGTCAATGAGACTGTAATGACTTCAGAATATGCAGAGAACTGGTAGACTAAACAGAGTCTTTTTAACAGCATCCCTCTTGTCCTCCTAATTACATTTTACATGCCCTTCAACATAAATCTGTACTCTTTTCACTTCTCTTCTCCACAGACAAATATGACTCTGTCTTGGACTGCCACAGCCGACATATTCTCATCTTTTTTACTCAGCTTCTTCTTTGCTTTAGGAAAGCAAAGAAACATTTGGGTATTTACCTTCACTGTTTCTACCATCAACACAGACAAGTTGGCCAAATACCCCTAATAAAGCTTGTCCATAATCAAGTTTATCCGTTTGGTATGTCTCCAAGGTCGATAGTCCAAAACACAGCAAAGCACTGCTAAGAAGAGGAAAATTAACTCCACCTCACTCTAAACCAGGACAGCTTTCCCTTCAAAATCATTTTGGTTCATTTCAGAGCTAAATACCAACACAGAAAACCTTACGAGAACTATCGATTTTCTTTAAGTTTTTGTATGAAAATCTTGGAAGCCTGTGAAGTTTGTAAACTTTCATGAATTAAGATTCAGCTGAAAATTTTATGCATATCAATGATTTAATGGCCTACATTTTTCATTCACAAAATAGTCTAGTGGCAAAGCTTCCATTTAAGTAGTGAAAATTTTCACCAAGGTTTCATTAAGTCTGAAGAAGACACTTGTAGATACAACTGACTGGCAGATTCTGCACTCCAAATATCGCAGTAAAGTGAAGAGGAGGTTGTTTTACAATGCTGTGCTAAAGATAAATTAGCAATGATTCTACATTAAAATTCAAAATGGGCAAGTCTTTCACAACGAGTTTGGCAAAGTGGTGGGTCACAGGCTACAGTATTTTGTTTAAATCACTTCTCCCACTCCTACTTAAAATTCAGACATCCAAATTCACTACATCAAAGAAACGCTTCAGCTCCACTGAACTTGCAGTAATTCATATGTAGCAGGAGTCTACACAGACCTAAGAGCTTGCTGTGTACCCACTGACCTCATCCCACCACAGAACAAGAACAAACCCCTTGTGCTTCAGGGCACTCTGTCAGGTCAACCAGGGGTTGAGATGAAACATTCTCAGACCTCATCGCAAGCATCACATTCCTCCACTGCAGTGCCATCAATATACAAGTTAGCCATTCTCTCCTGCTCTAGGACTTTTCATCCCAAGTGCATTTGTCTGCTGAGCACATGGGTTGTTAGAGACAGAAGCTGCACTGTGACTCCTGCCCCAGTCTCATGCCCAGAAAAACCCCATGAAGTGCCATTGTACCCTGCAGCCTCACCTCCCAGAAGCCTCTCACAGTCACACCCACTATCTCACAGTACAGTTAACTTCTCCACAAGCACCTCTCTGCCTCTTCCCATTGAGTGGCCCAGGGAATAGCTTTACAGAGTTTCATATATGGAGTCAGTAAAAGGTGAAGTAATATCCTTTCCAAAAGAGTCACACAGAGGGATGCAAGACTTCAGGCAGCCAGCACTCAGCACTTCTCCATTTCTCTGTGCTGCCATGCACAAGAACATGTTCCAAAAATGAAGGCACACAGGGAGACAGAAAGAAAGGGTTCTAGCTGAGGCTTGTAGATCTGGTTGATACGCAGGACTCTAATGCAAAAGCTCATACCTTAGTCAGATAAAAAAAATCAATAATTCCTAACAGGAAGCACATGTAGGTATGAAGAAATATCAAGCTGTAACATGGAGTTTTCAAAGGAGATTTCCTTGGTAGATACAATATTGTCAGTTACTTCCAAAGTGTTGAATGATGTAATGTTGTATTCATATATATCACACAGATATATCTACAAGGTGAGAGTATAGTTACAAAACTGCAATTACAGACTGTGCTGGCGGGCCATAAGCAGAAAATAGGGAAAACAACAAACTCCATAAATTAATGAAAAAAAATACTGCCATGATGTTGCAATAAACATAAGAGAAGAGCTCAGTGTTGACCCAGCAGATGAGGTAATAGTCTGCACAGCTGATTGGACACCCCAGAGATCCTGACTTTCATTGTCCCTGAACACGATGTAATTTATATCCATTTGCACCACCACAGTCGCGCCTTAAAGAACCTAAAGCACAAAAGTAAAGCTCAACCATTCAATTAACTGCCCAAGCAGCTGGGGGAATAGAAATTGAACTGTTTTCTCCATAAAAATCTATACTTTCTACAGTGAATTTTACATTTAGGCTAAAAAAAAAAAATTAGGATAATGGCTATTATTTCTCAGTATTCTGATTGCAGTCAGGATGTGTGTTATATTTAATTTCTGTTTTGATTGTTCACATGATTCAATGATTTGGTAAGGTAATATATTTTATGTTTTGTCCACATTGTAGACTAAGGCAGCAAATTTGCTGAAAAAAAATCAATATTTTAAGCTACAGTGATGTATTTTGGTATTGCACAGTTTTTGACAGACCAAATCAGCAGTTCTATTCCCACATTTGTATTTCTGGGGATGGTGAAAATCAGATGTATTTGGGATGCAAAAATGAATTACTGCAACTCATTGCTGGGGTATAGTAAGTGCTTCATCAAAAGGGGTCCTTTGTATCCAGAGGTAGTAACTGTGCTGTAGGCTGGTAACTGCAGCCTTGTGGCACTGATGCTGCAGCTGAAGCACCAAAGCAGGACTAGGCTAAGGAATGACTCAATGCAACCCTGCAGCCTGAGTTGCTCGGGAGGCCGGGCCAGGCCACCAGAGCTCCTGCTGCCTCTAAGCCTGATGCACTGGAGACACTGACACAGAGCACTTCGCACCTGCAGGTGTCGAAATAACTGAAGAAAGATGTTAGTAAGTAAGAGCAGCCGATAGAATCATAACCAACCATCATCATACATATGTTTGGGATCTCATCTGCAAAAACAGCCTTTCCATGGCACTCCAAGCACAGGCAATGGGGATTCCAAACTCCAGAGAACCTACAGGCTGCAATACAGCCTCTACTGCAACTGATTTATTTTCTGTTCCTTCCCTCAAATTAAAGTTCCTTTTCTCCATTCAAAGGAAAGGAAGCTCCAAAAGAGCAGGAAGAATATCAAAGCACAGTGCAAATGGCTCTTAACATACCGCCAAAGTAAAAAATCTTTTTCACTCAGCTCATCGTTTTTGCAGAGACAGCTTTTTTTCTCCCTCCAATAAGTAGCTAGACATCCATTGAAGGCAAAACATAAAGACACAGCAATCAGAAGACAAGTTTTAAAGTACAAACCCATGTTTTTTAAATTTACTCTTTCTGACAGGAATTTGGAGTGCACTGCCAGTAAGTGGTAGTTAGGCATATGTTAGTGAAATGAAACAGACTCTGAAGGCATATTTCTGAAAAAATGCTTTCTGAAAGAGAACTTCTATGAATTTTGGTGGAAAGGCTATTCATCAAAGCCACATCCATACCTGCCACATTTTTCAAGTTGTACTGTATTCAGCTTCCTTGAAAGTAAAACAGGATGTTAACCTATTTGCCAGAAGATGGAAGAAAGTTCATAAATTTACAGGGAAAAGGGCTGTGAAGTGACTGATTTGGAACGCTGTCAAAATCAGGAATACTGCACAGCACAGATTTTCTGTATATACTCAAGTTTTAAGGAGTTTTCAAAAATGAGCCATACCTGGCCTGTTAATGACATATTTAACAAAATAATTTTATACAGTTTCCAAAAACCTGATCTATAGAGACTTAAAATAGTATCATATTAAAATGCCACAGACAAATATCATCACAACATATTAACTGAGAGTGGTACCAAGATATTTTTGTGATGTAAAAAAGAGACACAGAAACAAAAGAACAGAGCAAAAGAAAGAAACATGATGTGTTCATACTTTTAAATAATGGGCTGGGGAGAAGTCTAACAAGAGGGGACACGGCATGTTCAGACACGCAAGGAAAACTTTGTTGCAAAAATAGTGCAATGCCATAATGGAGAACTTCCCACTGCAGGAAAACTCAGAAAATACATATGAACAACAAGATTCAAATTATGAAGGAGTAAAGAAAAGCAAAGCAAAATTCAGCTGAAATTAGGTAAACATACTGCCTGTGATTGGTACGTACCCTGCCTGTTTTGACTACATTGCTTGCTAAAATTTAGCAACTAGCCAGATAAACTTCAGAAGTTAGTGCATCAAGTGTAGGATATGAATTTAAAGTCCTCCAATCTAAAAGATAAAAGAAAAACCTTTTTAGGCCAGTGAACCTTCTGAAGTCTTTTTTTACCACTGAGTTATAATGGACAAGACTGGAAGTTCGGTGGCTTAGATCAGGGAAATACAGAATGTACCAAAATCTCATACAGGGATTTAAAACCTTAAAGAATTGTGTTCTTTTTCTTTCAGATGTGGGAAACCAAACCTACAATGCATATCATATGTTAATTATATGTTAATCATATGTTCTGCTCTAGGTTACAGAATCTCAGGCTGGGAAAGTCGGAAGCGACTACAGAGGTCTTCTGGTCCCATCCGTGCTCAAGAAGGGTCATGCCAGAGCACGTGGCACAGGATTGTGTCCAGGCCATTCTGGAGTATCTCCAGTGAAGGAGACTCCACACCCTCTCTGGGCAAGCTGTTCCAGTGTGCTGTCACCACACAGTAAAGAAGATTTTCCTCCTGTTCAGGTGGAACTTCCTGTGCATCAGCTTCTGCCCGTTGCCTCGTGTTCTCTTGCTTGACACCACCGAGCAGAGCCTGGTCCATCCTCTGACACCCTCCTTTCAGATACTGATAGACATTAATGAGGTCCCTTCTCAGTCGCCTCTTCTCGAGGCTGAACAGACTTGGCCTCATCAGGCTTTCCTTGTTAAGAGAGATGCTCCAGTCCCTTCATCATCGTTGTCACCCTCTGCTGGACTTGCCCCAGGAGCTCCATGTGTCTCTTGTGCTGAAAAGCCCAGAACTGAACACAGCACTCCAGGAGAGGCCTCACCAGGGCTGAGCAGAGGGGCAGGATCACCTTCCTTGACCTGCTGGGCAATGCTCTTCTAATGCACCCCAGGAGACCACTGGCCTTGGCCACAAACACACTTGCTGCTCATGGACAGCCTGTTGTCCACCAGGACACCCAGATCCCTCCCTGCAGAGATGCCTTCCAGTAGGTCAGACCCAAGCCTTTGCTGGTGCCCGGGGTTATTCCTCTCCAGGTGTAGGATCCTGCTCTTGCCTTTGTTGAACTTCAGACAGTTCTCCTCTGCCCATCTCTCCTGACTGATAAAGTTCTTTTGAAGGGCTGCTCAGCACTCTGGGGTATCAGCCACTCCTCCCAGCTTTGCATCATCAAACTTAGGCTCTGCAAATCCCCTCAGGTCACTGCTTGCTTCCCCATGCACAAAACAGAGAACAGTGAAACCTGTCTTGTGGGATCAGCAGGGAAGGAGTGCCCTGCAAGAGCCAAGCTTACCTTGCTTTAATAAAAAATATTACCTCTCCTGACAAAGTTTGTTTTATCTGTGTTCTTATACCTTCAAAGCCATAACAAAGCTATCAGAATAACAGAACCTTAGTACACAGTATTATACTACAGGGAGGAAAAAGCCATCTAGACAACAAAAGAACAGGCAGCAGCAAAGCAACTGCAGCTCCTACTTGACACCAATCACAAGCAAATCATTTTACAGTTCAAAAATTGACCATGAAAACTTGTCATTCATTCCTGGAACACTCTGAATTTCACTCCAGGTGTGCAAATTACCCCAGTATCGGACTAATGGAGTAGCTCTTACATGGAAGGGGGTTGTGACATCTTTATGCAGGATTCAAATCCCCACAGTGGGATAAAGTGGAGCAGCCAGAAGCGTTACACCGCTGTGAAACAGGTGCAAAACGAGAGCCGTGCTCGCCTGCATGGCTGCAATGACTCCCTGTCTCTGAGGTCTATGCAAAGCTGCGTGAACTCCACACAACAGGACAGCAGCCAAGAGAGTATTAATGGGGGTGCCAACTGATCCCCTAACTGTGATTAAAAGGCCAACTAGAAAGAGATGCTAATAAAGACTGAAGAATAGCAGCAGTAGGTTGGGAAGCCCAGAGACTACACAGGGGAGATCTCAGAGACAAAAATGCAGTGAGAAATGCAGGATAAGCAACAGAAGCAGCAGACCAGGGAGTTGTCATCATTCTCTACGAGAGAAGGGGACACTGACCCAAAGGGATGCTGTGAGTAGCAGATGTTTTTGACAAGAGCCAACACAGAAGTACCCCTGTAATGAGTGAGTTTTAAAAGATACTGTTTTTCTTTCATTCTCTCAACAATAATAGGATTAATCACAAATACACCTTTAATATGGTGTATGTACTACTTCACCTTACTTCTGTATTATCAAAATACCTGCTGATATCAACAAATGGCGTATTTACTGTGGTTTTACAATTTTTTTCTCCTCTCAGTCAGACACCAGCTCACATTTCAGCTTTGGCACAGAAAGATCCTGTCCCAACTGACAAGCCAGAGTTTTGCTCTTACAGATTTAAAGATGAAGTGCCTATTATGAGAACACGTAGCTTCTGAAATCAAAACTTCTGTTAGGTCTCTTAGCAGAGAGGTTTGATTTTTTACAGGTTTGATTTTGCCTTGTATATTGTCAGTTCCATGGAGAAGGTAGGCTAGCAGAGTCATGTAAAATATTAACCTGTGACAACTGTATGATAAAAGCCCAGTTAAGCCGGTGATGCTAGTTAGGAGCAAGGCAACACACAATCCAACTTGCTTTCCTGTAGCTGAAGGTGCTCTGAAGGAACAAAAACTTGCATTCTTCAGTGGGGATATAAACTTTGGAGATATGAAAGAAGCGGCTCTATTAAGTAAAAATGGTGACATTTTGCAAGCTTACATTTCTGTAAATAACTTCAATTTAAATGACTCGATAGAGCTACCCCTTGGCAGCCTGTTATGCTGGATCCCCTTCACTCCAGCTCCCCCCAGAACTTTGCTGGAATCACCAAACCAGAGTGGGTAACAGCCATCCCATTAAGGTCCCTGCCTGGTCAAGTTGGCCTTTCAGGTCACCTTACCCTTGGCAAGTATGACCTCCAGCTGAAGCTGGCAAAGAGAATAAAGTGCAACATTACATAAAGCACAGGCCCAGCAATACTCAAGTATTAGGAAAGAAAAAGGATAGCATGGATATAGTTATTAACATGCATTTTACAAACCAAATCAGTGTGAAAATCAAGTTTACACGGTTAGCAGGAGTAATATTGCATGGAGGTAATTGCCATATCAACTTCAGAGTACAGGAAAATAGAAAGAAGGGCTGAAAGCTAGATATTATATCTTGCATAGTTAATTACTGTGAATGAGGAGTTCCACAGCAATTCTCCTCGGAGGATCAAAATGCTAATAATGAAGCAAGCAGGCAGAATCTAATTTCCACTGGAGTAGAACCACCCCAAGTAGCTTCTAACTTTGCCTCTGTTTTTCATGTCTGAAGAGTGACGACCTTTTGAAATCACAAAAAACAAGTTTCTGATCTACACTGGAAAAGTTATTTATTTTGTAGGCTTCTCATAACAGCAGGTTTCAGAAAAGTATTCTGCCTTAAAAGTATTCCATGAGAGCAGATATCAAACTTTAAAGAGAAATCAACATTGCTGATTATCACTATATAGGTTTTCTCTGCAACTTCATGCCTCAGATGGTCTATTCTCAAGCAATCAGACATTCAATTTGAAATTCGCAAAACACACAGACTATCCTGATGACAACCTGAGGTAACTTCACACCTGAAGATGATAGTATCTGATCTTCTCTCAAGAAAAAGTTGTAGAAAACAATGTTCCTCTAACTACATCAGGAAACCAGGACACACAGGCTTACACACTTCTTCCATTGGGCCATCTTGTCTGAGTGGCTGTTTCAAATTTGCCCTGCCTTTTCACTCAGGGTCTGTCTTAAGATGTATAAATAAGTATTCTCAGTCAGACTAGATGAAGGAGATAACGCATTCACGTACATGGGAAAAATAACTAATAAAGGCTGAGAAACTGAAAAAGAAAATTCTTTGTCAGCCAAGAAGTCACAACACCAAAATTATGAGTCCCTAGCAGAACTATACTCAGCAAAAAGGCTAAATTCTGACCACACTCAAGTCAACTGGAACACTGCTATTGACTTGGGTGTAACCAGGCTTCACTTCACCTATTTTACCACAGAGCTTGTTACTCATTTCCCCAGCTTGTTACTCATTTCTTCACCACAGGTTCTTTCAGCGCACCCACATTTCCCTGCTTAGTGACCACCATGAAGAGATGACTGCAACTACTGTGCTGACCGCAGCCACAGCCATGCTAGGACGAGGGGATGCCAGTCCTGGGTGTCCCTTGGAAGACAAACTCTAAACTGGGGAATTGCAACTACAGAACATTCACCAGGACCAAAACCAGGAAAGCAGTGCTGGTGAGCTTAAATGAGATAGCCAGTTTTCAAAGGCCTTGCTCAATGCCACAGTGTGGAAAAGAGCTCCTCTCTGCTGTTTCATATACTGTCCCAAACACCACAGGGGCTCTCTAGCTCTCTTCCATTTTTTTGTCTGTGAAGCAAAAGGAATAGTGATTCAGCATCTCTATCTGTTTATTTTGTGGGGAAAAGGGGTTTTGCAGTATTTCTTTTCCACAAACTCCCCACGCAGAAACCCTCATTTTAATTGTCTCTAGAGATTTCTAGGCATAGATTTAGCTGTGTAGGAACACCAGACATTGAATGTGAATGACTGTAAAGTGCTTGAGGGAACTGTTATAAAGAGCATCATACTCATACCAAGGATTATTTATCTTTGGCTTTCTCATTTCTTCTGGCATAATACTGGATCACAGAACTGATCTGTGTAGCCTTTGCATTTATTGTCTCCTTTTACCTAAACTGTCTCCTATGGATCCTAGTCCCAACACTGACATTTGCAGAATTGCTCCTGAATAACAAGCTGTGCATATTCCAAGCCCTGCTGCAAGGGAAAGGAAGTGAGATGACACAGTAGGATTTTAGATTAAGGAAAAAGCTGGAGATGGTCTGGATGAAGCAATGTCCATTAATGAATTAGCCTATAAATATGTTAGCCAGCCTAAAAACCAGAATACACTACACATTCCCATTCCAGTCATAGTCAACATCTTGTTAAAAATCATCAACAGAGAGAAAGGGTTGCCTGGTATTACTTCATGCCCTGCAGGCAGGGCTAGCTCAGCTTGGCTCTATACACTGATGAATAAAGATGTGCAATAGCAGCTCATGCAATCTCTACTGTGCACCCTGCAGAGACAGAGCTCACCACTGTCCATCTGTCTGTCTGCAGCTACATGAAGTATATGCAGTTTACTGAGGCAGGAAGATGGGCAATTTAGGTGAAGTAGACTCAGAGCTGTGAATGCAGCACCCAGAGATCTCACTCTGGGAAGGAGGTACCTGAGCTTTGTTCCCTGCTCAGTCCTCAGTGCACATTACCAGGGAGAAAAGATGAGCATGTATGTTGGGACACTAAGTTTGCCTCATTTGTAGCAACATCCAGTGATCTCCTGGCTACAGGAATAATCAGCAACTCTAAATACCAGCTTGCTCAAGCAGAAAGGCAACATTAAGCTCTGCCTTTTAGAGGACATGGCACTGATGCCATCTCCAAAGGGAAAGTCTGAAGATACATTTTGGAGGGCACCACATAGTTAATTGTCATATATCTTCCTTACAGGGCATTAGAGAAACAAAAATATCCAGAATTTATAAAAAAGTGTTTTAATAAAAGACTTGTGGTTGTTTAGCCTAGAGAAAAAGACTGTAGGGAGGCTTGATAGCAGTCAGATGTGAAAAAGGTAAGAAAAAAACATCTCTTATATTATAGCTAAGGGGGAATTTCAGGTTAGATGTCAGGAAATGTATCTTATGCATAAGGGCAGCACTGTATTAGACTGCCCTGTGTAGTGGGCCATGGAATTTCCATTACTGGAAGCTGTAAAAAATTATCAGATAAATATGTCTGAAAAAAACCCTGAAATAGAGTAGATTTAGATATTAGAAAGAAATTTTTTTATTGTGAGGGTGGTAGACCCTCGAACAGGATGCCCAGAGAAGCTGTGGGTGCCCCATCCCTGGAAGTGTTCAAGGTCAGGCTGGATGGGGCTTTGAGCAACCTGGTCCAGTAGAAGGTGTCCCTGCCCATGGCAGGGGAGTTGGAACGAGATGATCTTTAAGGTCCCTTTCAAAACGAACTGTTCTGTGATGTTTGATACAGCCCAGGCAGAGCTGCCTGCCATAGGGAAGAGGCAAGAGGGCTCTGACCTCTGAGCATCCCCTCCAGACAATGACTTGTCACAGGTTTCACTATGACACAACCAGAATATGCTGACAGTGCCCCTGTGTTTTGGTGTAGCACTGCCTAGAGAGTCCCCCTGGGAAGGTGCAAAGCTTTTCACCCTAAAAGCCTGATTTTGTAAAAGTAAGATCATAAATAGTGCCATACATCTGGATTATGTGGTGTGATTTAATGCATTTCTTCGTGCAGCCTTATGAGTGCAAAGGAAACTGTGTGAAAACAGGTGCCAATTTTGCTTTGGTGTTGTTCAATGGCGGGGCTACAGTGGAAGCTCTTTCTCCTGTAGCTGGAGCTTCTTGTCCAAGTACAGCAGGTAGAGGATGGAGCTAACAAACATACCTTTAAGGAGGTGGTATCCAGGTGGGGGTTGGCCTCTTCTCCCAGGCAACGAGCAACAGGCCAAGAGGAAATGGCCTCAAGCTGTACCAGGGGAGGTTCAGGTTGGACATCTGGATGAATTTCTTCACTGAAAGGGTGGTTAAGCATTGGAACAGGCTGCCCAGGGAAGTAGTGGGGTCACCATCCCTGGAAGCGCTCAAGAAATAAGCAGATGTGGCACTTAGTGGTATGGTTTCTTTGACAAGGTAGTGGTCAGTCAAAGGTTGGATACAATGATCTTGGAGGTGTTTTCCAACAGTAACGATTCTGTGATACTCCGAGTCACCGCATGTGGCTGCTCAGCATTCACTGCATGTATCTGCAGCTAGGTAGGATGTATTTATAACTAGACAGAACAGAATCAGTGAGATGATACAGCAAAGATGAGTGAGGAGGGATCTCCAGGGAGCTGCCCCCCCGTGCATGCCACTGGCAGCTGCACTAATGTCAGTGTCACCACAATCACCTTCACTGCACTGACGTCTTCCTTTTAGTCCCGGTAGGAAAGCCTCATTACCATGGGACTTAAGAGGTTGCAAACACTTTGGTCACAGCCCATAAAACCATAAGTAAAGAGACGTTATGTAAATGAGAAATTGGTCTATCAGCATTACACAGTACATTTATCCCTATCCAACTGAATGACTCACTAGATAGCCCCATCACAAGGCATGTGATAGCCCTCACACAAGGCAGCAACACATTTCAGTGCAATACACCTGTGCTTAAATTGCTCTATGAATCTAGACCATGTTTAAAACAAATCCCCTAATCCCACACTTTTCAAGTACAGCATGTGAGGAATTATGATCTTCATTTGTTCACACCTGGCCATATAGACCTTATGCTAGGAAGTAGGTGGACAGGGGTGCTACCCTATTATTAAGGCAGTTGACTTGGAAGAACTGGTTCACAGCAAGCTAATTAGACCTTTACTCCCTCACACTGAAATGGATAATTTTCATAAAGAGAACTTCTCTTCCTAATAAAAGCAGAAGGGGCAAAGGGAAAAGCTGCATGTAACATCATGTGTTACATCATCAAGTTACATCACATGTAACTTTTGCTCTTCACCTGTCACACAACTGCCATGCCAGAGAATGGAGGCACCCAAATGCATCTGCGTGACTTGGGAGCTCCTAAAAAACCACTTCAGGTATCACAAAGCTAATATTTGTTATAAAATGTGGGTAATTTCCTCCTGAACAAATGATCATCTTGATCCAGTGTCTTTCATCCAGACATTCGGAAATTGGAGACCATTAGGCCAGTAAATTTTACACTAAGAAAAATACAGCTGTTGGAGTCTGTACTTCCATGAGGCAATATTAGGATAGCTCTAGTGCAGCCACAAAACTGGCATGCAGAAGCCTCAGACTTCCACCCTAATCCCACTCACAGGTTTTTACAACCGACTTTCAACTTACAAATCAAGGACTCACCTAGGAAGGTGTGCAGAATTGTGCTGGCAACAATGTCCCCTACATAAAAATACCCTGCAAATTCAAGCAGCAGTCTTCATGGGATCGATGGACTGGACTAAAGACAATGAGCCTGAGCCACCAGCACTGCCAAATGTTCCCAGCCCCACCAACTGTCCCCCAGCCCCAAATGCCCACATTTCGTCTAAGTGTCTAAAACAGTCTTTAAAAAACAAATTATAGAAGAAGACGGAAAAAAAAGACACCATCTCTGCACTGGAAAGATCGATTTTTTTTCTGCACTTGGGATTCAAAGTTATGTTACACAAATCCAAATTCACAAGGCCATTAAATGCCATATTTTGGCTCATTTCAGCTGTAAAGATGCCACTACTTTCAGTTATCTTGTCTTTCCCTGACACTACAAATTAACTCTCTGGCCACCACACACCAAAGTCACCCAGATTAGTAGTTACTGGCCAGTAGACAATCTGAAGCACAGATTTAATTGTCAAATTTTCCCTTAAAGATAGTAAGAAAGCATAAGCTCTGTAGATCAAGAAGGAAAAACCAGCATGAATTCTCAATCTGAGCAACCTGCACATCCAGTATCGCAGGATTTGTCTGATGCATCGTGATGGGAAAAAAAATTTCTATTGTGTTATTTTTTCAATGTCCAAAATATTATTTGGAAGCCAATGCCTGGGAGTCATTCAGATGATAAAAGTTATTCTAGAAGAGAAGCCCAGCCCTTCCCCTCCCCGCCATATCAGGTTATAAGGGTTCTAAATCAACTACGCCTGGCTATGTAAGTCAATTCCTGAACTGTAACGCAGCAGAGTTCTCATTAAATATAAAGCTGGGCTTACACTCCCCCCTAAGCAAAAAGACATAAAGGATCTCTTGAAAGTCACTATTTAATCCTCCTACAAGATTTGTAGCTGTGCTACCCCTTCTTAATAGCTTCTGCAGGGGCATAACCTTCCCTGACTTTCTCCGAGCCCGCAGACTACACTAAGCCACACTTCCACCTATATTTAGGAACACGTGGGAGAAGAGTGGGGCTACATCTTTGCTACAGATTAAACACCTTCTGAACATAATGTGATATCTTGTCACACTCCAGTAAAATTTACATGAGCCATATCAAGAGACCAAATAACTGTATGAAAAAGAGTAGTATGTAATATTCCATCAATTCCTACTCATTCTTCTGCCAGCTGGCAAGAGCCAGGCACGAAATGGAACTAAACCTAAGCCTCAAATAAGCTAGTACTGGTATTATTTTAAGAAGTATCTCACCAAAAAAGATAACTACTGAATACAGAAAATTAATATAATGTGCTCTGATCACTGAATAGTTCAAATATATAGTCCTATACATAGTAAAAAGTCTTTAAACTCAACAAGATGAATTTCAATCATCAAATTCATAACTAGTATGAAAGGCTAACAAGTGGCTAGGATATAAAGGATAAAGCTTACTCAAGAAGCAAAGGTCTCACTGCACCTGTTGGTGGAAGTCTTGGTAAAGAAATGAGTTCACTGCCAGAAAAACCCCTGCATGGAGAAACAATCTCCTTCTAGCATCTTATCAATTACACAAAATTACAATAAAGCAAATCAAACAATCCTGTGTTGACTTTGGGTGGATTGAACCCCACTCTTACTTCTAGTTTTATACCCTCAGCCAGGCAGCTCACATGCCCTGTAGTTACTTGTAGCCATCAGAAGTCTGCTCTTCCTGTAGCTTCTCATCTGTGACCACTTCTTCTAATTATTCTTTTGCTTGCAACAGTTCTTGCTTCTAAAGAAGCAAATTTACATCCACATAAAGCAGATGAACATTGACTAAAAAGCCCATAAAATTCCCAGGGCAGTAGCAGAGCCTCCCTGTCCATCTTTGCCTTCACTGCCCACTTCCTCTTTGAGTTCTTTTTGCTCTGTCCTTTACAATCCCACAGCACACCTGTAGCTGTGACTTCTAGGCACCGTAAGAATGTTACTCGAGGTAGAACATTTTAGTTGTGCAGCTGATGAGCAGAAACATGCCCAAGTGTCCATTGTGCTATGAGATCCTCCCTGCCTCTGTCGTTGCACAGTGTCCGTTCCCTCCCTCCCTGGGACAGCACCACTGCCACATTGCTCAGCCTTGCCTGTGTTTCCAGCCCTGCCATGGCCACTTCCCAGTCAGCAGCTGCTCAGTGCAGAGGCTTCCATTTTACCAGTGAGTAACTGTACAGCCCTGAGTACCAACAGGGATTAAATAAGATCTTTGAAACGTTTTCCAAACATAAAATCGATCCAAGTTGCAACACTCTCATGGCTGAATTATCCCCTTGAAAATATGCCGTGTTCCTTCAGTCTCAGGTGGATCCACAACAGTCCCACAGGATTTTACACTTCTTTTTGCACTGCTCAGTATCCATAACATCACAGAAACTGGACCACAATTGCTCTTCCACCCTCTCCTATGCCCAAAGTCCCTAACAGAGGTGGGATTGATCTCTGGGGCGTGTTTCTGAATGCAGAAGGGTTGGTCTGGCATAGGCACTGGATCAGCTCTTGTGCTACCTAGAAAAGAGGGTGATGGACACTCAGTCACCTTAGATTTGAAACAGAAAGGTTGCATTAGGGCAGCCATTCCTCTTTCTCTGCCCACGGGCCAAACTGACACTTTGCAGTCAGATCCAGTCCTTCCCTTCCTCTCTGTTACATTTGGAAAGGTCAGCATCTATTTCTGTATTTGCACCGACTGAGATAAAGCCAATTTGGCATGTGCGTTATTGTAGATAAACTCCAGAAAAATCAGGCTCACCGAGACAGCCTGGCTAAGCATCTTGGCTGAAGACATTTCAGCAAGTTCAGAGAGACCAAGGCCCATGCCCAGCAATGATCAACAAGGACAGAAAGCAACTCCTTGGTCTGTCTCAAATCACTTCAACCAGGGCATGTTGCTCATTCTTTAGCTAATTACTTCAAACTATACACATTCCATCTCAGTCTTTTAAGCATAATTTTGATTTTCACCATCAGGCATGTTTGCATCTCATCTCTATGGGGCAGTTTCAGATGGACTGTGGCTTTTGTTTAACCAACCAGCTAGAACAGATGATGCCCTAGTCCAGTTTGCTAACAGGCTGCACAAAATGGCCCAATTACATGGTTTTTAATTAGCCAGTACGGAATCAAAATTAGGGTTGGGGTTTCATTTAACTAAATATTAAGCCACATTTTTTATTTCAATCACCCTGATGCCAAGGGCTAGAGATTATCCAGAACTGAAGGGAAGACTCATGCTGCATAAGGGCAGTTTGTCAGGTCTGTATAGACAATATTGCATCTCCCAGTTTACAAATGGCACTATATGATACAACTACTTAACTAGTTCAAAAGATCTCTTATTAGTGGCTTTCCTAACACACAAGTGTTACTTTACAAGATTTAATTATCTCTTCACCTGTTAGTATATAGTATGGTTTCCACATTTGCAATAATTAATGTTTATTACATTTTCAGTTTGAATAAATAAATGTAGCCCCAATCAAGAACAGAGTTTGCATTACAGTGTGCATGGGGAGCGAAAGGGAAGTAAAGGAATAGAAAAAAAGAAGAGGGACAGCATCAAGAAATTCCTCCAAATCCTAACTAAATATAACTCAAACACAGTCAGGAAGGTACTATTTAGACAGCAGAATTAATGGAAATAGATATAAAAGCTGTTCAAAAAATGTTACGTCTACAGACACTTCCTGTCCCTATCCAAGACAACAAGAAAAAATATCACGACACATATAACAGCCAATATTTCAATGTATTCTCCAAGCAGTTACTAAATACAGAGCATTACTGAGAGCAGAAGACTTCTGTAAGTTAGATTGCTAGTAAAATTTAACAGAGCACTTCCAAAGTCAACACCGAAGGCACTGCAGTCCATCAGATCCTAGCCCGCTTTGCTTCACGTGGTTTCCCATTTTACACACGATTTCTGGATCACGTGGGTCTAAAAATCAGTCCAACAACACAGAGCATTGTTAAAGCAAGGTAACATTGTCCTCTTACAGGGGTTCATGTTCCTTACACAGCTGTAGCTTCACATTCTATCCTGCATCTGCAGAGCAGCTGCACTCCCACCTAACCTTTCCCAAAACTTGCTGCTCCTACGCTTCACCTTCTGCTGGAACCAAACAGGCATCTTCTTCCTCAGGATGAGAATGTTTTTCCTGTTATTTTCAGCATGCAGTAAGGGATAAAGCCTGCAGACTCTACACCAAACTCCCTTTCCAAATCTGATTTCCCTGAACTAATTGCAAATTATTCTACTAGCTGCGGGCTATAACTGTAAGACCAGGGAATTTGCTTTGAAACAGCACCAGTAGCTGCATGAGAGAAAGACCCTACAATCTCTGCCCAAATGAAGAATGTTGCGAGCAACCAAGAAAAAATAAACAAGTTCCTAGAATCTAACAGGCACCCTGAACGAAAACCACAAATCACACAGCATGATCATAAAATAATTCCCTGTTACCCAATACACCATTCAGGAAACCCAGAAAATGTCAGAGAATGTCTTCATCTTAGAGTTGCAATTTAAGCAACTAACTTATCCCCTGCCTTTATATTAAGGATAAGAATTGAAACTTCAAATAAATATTTATATTAGATACGTAATTTGAAAAATATCACTTTCTCCTGATCACAAGGTATCCAGAAACAGATGTCACCTTCCCCAAATGTGTTTGTGCCTTGCAGTTTTTCCCTTTGTATTTCTCCAACAATTTCTGATGACTCTTCATGAGAAGCTCAATACAAGTAGCCGCTCTTCTAGCTGACAGCATTCTGCAGGTGAAGCTTTAGAAGGGATTTGATCAGCTGAGGAATCGTATTTTAGTAATTTGACCTTATTTATTGGTATCAAACGTGTCTAACTGCTTCAGGTGAAATACAATGAAATCAGAGTATTTTTCAATTACTTATTTTATTTTGCCAATTTAGAAAGTTGAAGTTTAACATTCGAAATGTATTCACTGTTCTACCCTCCAAAACAATACTTTGCATGGCAGAGTGAAAAGTTACATTTGATTTAACTGATTTTTTTAACCCTCTGGGATGGGGAAAGGAGACCCCAGAAATTCATCTCAGTTGTTCCTTGCTAGAGGTTTTAGCCAATAAGCAACAAAAATTAATTATTTGCATTAACAATTAAATACTAGGGTGAGGGTTTTTTCCCTCTAATGCTAAAGGTAGTCTGAAACTTGTTTTTGAAACTCTGAGGAAGAAAAAGATAGGAAGGAGTGAAAAAATATTTCAAAAAACATTTGAAACTGGGGCTTGTTCTATTCTGCAACTCAAAAGCAGATGAGTGTTAGTTCATGTTTCTCTCACATGGTTTTAAGTTACATCCCAAGCTACTCCTGTGGTTACATCATTCTTACTCATAGTATCTAAAAATCACTGCAGGAATATATGGAAGCCTGGATTCTTCCATTCCAGTCAGATGGTCAAGGGTGGAAAATGCTAGTCATGCCTTCTACCGTGCCTCAATGCAACACAACAGGACCAGAGCTCAATGGCTAAACTTCAAGGCGGAAGAGCAAGGAGGGTGTATGTCTCTGTCCCATCAGGGACAGCAGTCCTGAACATTCCCCAACACACAGTTCTGTAAAACAGTCGGTCCACAATGGAGAGGAAATACATTTACAAGTTCCCACGAGCTTTAGTGGCCAACCTGAGACACGACAGCCTGGCTACTCAGAGGTTTATCCAAAGCTGTAGTAGTGTCACCTGCACCTCTGAACTCTCAGTGCCCCCAGATACATACCAAATTCACTGGCAAATGTTGAAACTCCAAGTCTGCATGAAAAGGTTTAGAGAAGTGGTAGGCAGGCCGTAGAAATAACCTCTAGTTATTAAGATTAAACTACACCTACAATTATATGCATACTTTACTACTCTTGTCTGCTAAGAGTGGGAAATACTGCTATAGAGCACAGCAAGTAATGCAACAAAGCTGCTGTCAAGAAATATCTGATTTTAATTGAAATGACACTCCGTTATCCAACAGCTCCAGGCACTGCAGCTCAGTGTATGCTGGGAGATAGGCTGTAGGTGGGCACCCTCGCTGCACACTGGTCCATCCTCTCTGATGAGCCACATCCTGAGCTGTGCCTTCTCCTGACCTTTAGGTACTGACAATGAGCCATTAGCAGTTTCTTTCCAGGATGGGAAAGATGGTGCAGTCTGCACAACATTTAATTTCTGCTTCAAGAAAAATTTACTTCTTGAAATCAGGGGGGAAATGGCACAGTGAGGGGTAGACTTAGAGGAGCCACTTTCAGCAGCTGGAATTCTGGGCTCACAGAAAACTCTGCAACTTCAAATTTTGTCCTCATAAACTGAAATAGAACACTGAATGACTATCTCCTCACAAAAGCTTTTGCCTTTTGCAATTTTCTCCCTTGGCCAGTCAAAAACTTGAAAAAATAAAGGAGGAATAATATAATCACACCAAGTCTGAGGAATAAAAAGCTAGCAGTGGACCTGATTTAAAAAAAATAATCTAAGAGTTGAAATATTACATTCAAAAAGAAAGATACAATGAAGTATTATAACACCACCAAAACCTTTTAACCTTTTCACTTCAAAGAAAAATTGAAAAACCAATGAACTGATATTAGATTTACATTTTCATGAAACAACACTTTTATTGGAAAAGCACTCTATCAGAAAATGTTGGCCCAGCTGTAAGAACTTTATATACAGATTGGTCAGAAGAAAAAAATGTTCTATTTTGTATTGTTCCCATTCAAAAAAAAGTGACATTTTACATATTAAGTTCTGACATACTTATTTCTGTATAAGGCTCCATTGATGCACAGGCAGTTTACTCTATGCCATGAAATATGGCAAGTTTCCTATTTAGTTTTCAGTTACATTATCCTTTAAGTTAGTAACTGGTTCAGGACTGAGAAATCTTCTGCAAGCACAAAATTGCTTAAGCCCAGCAGATTGATGTGGATGGAGCCATTTTTATTTCTTCCAGAGGAAATATTTTTGCGATTATATCAACATAGCTGCGGCCCTTTGCATTCCTGCTACATCCCCTGGGCATTTTGGAGTATTAACCGTATTTTATGAGCAGTTTTAAGCTTCTGGGTACTTTTGGAAGGAATATTCATCTTCACAAAAATCACTTGCCAGTTGCTGGCAAGCTAATAGACACCATTCTTCAAAGTAGGAGCCTGAAAAATTTAGACGAGTATTTTTCTTGAAACAAAGAAAGAAGTAGAGAAATACTTCATTTAAACATTTCCTGCAAATAAAACTTCCTAAGCTTTTAAGTCTACCAGGATTTCATCCAATAAAGGTCTACAAAATTCCTCTGGGTAAACTACATAGGAATAACACATCCATTTAGTGGCAGTGGTACTTGCAAGGAAAGAAGGAGTAGCAGTGAGTGGCACTTGTCAGAAACGAACTGCCTGCTGATGCATTAAAGGGACAGCATTTTTGGCACCAGTTCCAGAGCTGCTTTCTAGCATTGTTCCACAGTTGGAACATCAGAAAAAAATCTCCTTTTCCACTCCTACAACAGCATCTACCCCTCCTCTTCACAGCCTACCTGGCAAGCCTAAGTCCCAGCTCCATAGCTCACGTTGTCCCTCAGGAGTTTATCTCTCCAGGACTTCCCAGAGCCTTCCTCTTAATCCAGCCAACTGATAAACTTTGAGGATGGAGACTGAGAGCCTGGGAACCACTGGAGTTCCCAAGACCATGATTGCTCTCTAAGTTCTCTGAAGGAGCCCATTCTGTGAGAAGAGGTAGGATAAACAGGTAGGATACCACTGTGGCCAAGCAGAATGCTTGGGTTTAATCCAAAGAAAATCAAACCTAAAACCCCAAATCCATCACAAAAGAGTGACCTCCCTGTGCCAGCCCAGGCGGTGTTTTTCTGAAACCTTGGAAAGAAGGTACACATTTTGAGCAGCTGTTGTCAGTACCTTTGTGTGGTACAAAGTTCACAACCCTGCCAAGGGTTTCGGTTTTCTCCAGTAAATGGTGCAATATTGTAGCAACAAGTCACATCACTAATCATAACAAAGGACTTATGGCAACTACTCTGCAACACAACATAAACTTTCTAACAGTCTCCAGAAATCCACTCCAGCTGGGCAGCCCCTTCTCAGCTGTACTGCAGGAAAAAACCCACTTGCCATGCAGTTTTCTGCATCTACTTGTTTGCTGCGCTCACAGGGATGCAGCAGCCGGGACCAGCCAGAGGGAGGCAAGAGGTCCATTGTCCGGATCACAGCAACAGGCACCAGTGACAAGACAGGAGACTGGCAGCCTGAACAAAACACAGCTGCAAAACCACTCCTCCAGATGATGTCTCAACACCGAAAGTGGCTGTTCCCACCTCCTCTGCCCTGCACTGCAGTTTCCTCTCACACTTCTCCATTAAAAGAAACTCATTAAAGTCATAACTCTGTTTTTGAGATCTGGAAACTACCTTATTTACAAAAAATAAAACAAAAAACCACAACTTCTTCATATTTTATTTGCAGGATGAGGTTAACAAGTAAGAACTCTGGTACATCTTTAACTGAAACAGACACAAATGAAAAGCCCAGTGTGAATGGCTCAACACTGACTGGGAGGCTTCATAAATCCGTATGTCCTTAATTTGAGAAATTAAAGCAATGCATAAATCAACTAGTACATCCAGATGCTTGGCTTTCTTTTAGTGTGTAGCCACAAAAAAATCTCTCCTTCCACATACAAAATTCAATATAACAAACATATTAACATCAGTTCATAATATTAATTAAAAAAACCAAGAAGCAGCCTAGATCAGTATTACAAATTGCCAGCACTCAAACAAACAACCTGCACTTAATCCAAAACACCTTTGTTCAACAACAATAACCACTTCTAACATTCAAAAATGCAGCAAGAATCAACAAAGTCAAGTTGTTGGCTTCTGCTGTTGGGCTCACATTGATTGTCACCAATAAACTCGATTGACTTGCAAGCAACTTGGCACACCTTCACACCAAGTACTGTCACATCTTGCAGCTGGGATCCATACAGATCTGAACTGAGGCAATCCTAGGTGAGGGACTGGGCTCACAGTGAGTGTGACCCCTGACTGAAATGCAGGAACCACCTTCTTAAAATAGCCAGAACTTAGCATTTTAAGAATGAAGATGGTGATCCAATCTCACCCCTTGTGTACATCTGCAAACCCAAGAAGCAGCCAAGGAAACAACAACACACACACAAACAAAATTTTCAGAACATGAAAGTAGAAAAAGCAGAAGCAACTGTTTTGTACTGAGAAATGAAGACTCAATTTCTTGACAAGCATTTATCCTATTCATACTCATTTGTATCACATTACCATTTAGTATATTAATACTTACAGTGACAATAAAAGGAAGGTTACTAACCTGTGGGAAGAGAGAGTAAGTTGCATTGTCGATTGTGACAGAATATAAAAATTCCCCATCAAACCAGAGGTTCTTTCCCATTGGGGAGTTCATTTTTGTCATGGCAAACAGCTGCCCAGGGTCACAGCATTCTTCCAGCAGCTTCCTGCAGAGGGAAACCAAAAGAGAAAATGTGGTATTAATCAGAGCCCTGGCACACCTTCGTTAACGACCACCCCTCCCATCTGAGATCCTGCCACTCTCAGATGCCCCAAAGCCAGCCTTCTTAGCCTGCAGATGAACCATGGGTGACTCTTTTTTACTGACAAAAGGGCTAGAAAACATGCTTTTTTCCCCCTGAAAATCTTAGAAATAGACAGTAAAAAATTTTAGATTTCCAGTCAGAGTGGCATAGAAATAAAACCAAGATTCAGCAAAAGAATCTCCATCCTGTATAACTCATTTTAATGGATAAAAAACTGGCCTCCAACACATACAGAGATCAGAGGAGCTCCTTTGAAAAATAAATCTAAGGTATATCAAAATTCAGTACCAAACCTTATTCACGAAGAACAGGCCTCCTAAAACTCCATAGTTACATAACTATGGATGGAAAAATTTGGCATCTCTCTCCAGTTACTGAATGTCCTTGTGTATATTCCCAGCAGTATTAGAGCCTGCCTTCTAACTAGAGTCCAACTTGAGTCATTCCAGTATGACAGATATATATATAGAGAGAGAGTGAATATTATCCCTCTTGGTTTCCTTGCTGAAACTGCATATCCTCTTACACATTCATTTCCCAAAAATACTTACTATTGGGCTTGAGTAGAAATTTGAGAGCTGGTGAGCTGGTTCAAGGTTATGTTGAGTAAAAATTCTGTATCACAGCAAACCCAGCAATTAATATCCTAAAATACAGAACGATGAAAAGGACTAAGGGTCCAGAATATCCTATCTTTCAATAGCCTGCATGACAGCAGGAAGGGTGGCACTCATATTAGTTTTTGTATGTAATAGATGAATGTAAAATACACATTGTAGAATTATGCCACTACACTATATTATGTTATTACATAAATTTCTCGTATATTTTAAAGGGAATCCTAAAGAGACTGGCACCATTTCCAGGGGCTGCATAAGCATAAAAACATCAATTAGTGATTACTAAAATGCTTGATATAGATGTTCTCCTCTGAGAAAGAAGAGATTTTATCCAAAACCATTAAGTCACTCATCGACATTTAAATTTTGTTAACATTTTTTAAAATTTTACAGCTACGTCTCATTTCTAAAAATTGATATTTGAAAAAAAAATCATTATTTTTCCCTAAAGTTCATAATTTTCTGCAACTGTGTATTACTTTTCAGACATACTTCTACCTGAAAAATTGATGAAAACTGGGAAACTGTAGTGTGGATTCATGATAAACTTAGCAAAAGAGGAAATAGCTCAAAAGTGGCTTCCTCCATCTGCATAACTATTTCAGAAAAGTTAAGTAAGTCATCCCCAAATGGATGAAGTCCAGGACAAAACTGTGTCTAGTTCTAGACACCACAGTTCAAGGACAATGCAGACTGGACTGGGTTCAAAAGAGGGTCACCACAATGACCAAAGGGTTGGAAAACCTGCCCTATGAGGAACGACTTCAGCAGTTACGTCTTTTCTCCCTGGAGAACACAAGACTCAGGGGGGATCTCATTACAGTTTTCCAGTACTTTTCAAAATCAAAATTTCCAAATGAAATCCCGCAACTCACACCTTCTCTGGAAGTCTGGTCTGAGCAAGAAGCACAAAAAAAACCCCAGATAATTTAGTGTCAAATTATCTAGGGAGTGTTCTATATTAAGGAACATTTCCTTAGCCAGGTTAAACTGATGAGACAAAGAACAGTTCTTCTAAAAACTCCCTTTCTACCTATTAGATTAGATATATATACCTACTCTTTCCTGTTCCCCCAAAAAGCATTATTTCAGTTCCCATTGAATCCTTAATTAATAAATGTATTATGAAAAGCAGTAGGTGTACCCTGGAAGGTCCACAGGTAGTCAAGTCACTAGTTGAAGTATGCATCTGTATATACCAGCACAAAAATCTTGTGCACTCATATCTGCTGTCAGAAAAGAATAATTATTAGAAGTTTCACATTATTCAGTCTCTGTTTCTGATCTAAATCCCAAAACTACAAATCAAAGCTTCATAGGAAAATGTGTTTTAAAAAGCAGAATGGATTCAAAGGCAAACCTAAAGCAGGATAATTGCAGGATCAGGGAGACTGAACTGATTTGCTGAGCTTGACTAAAATGCACAACTGAACTGTTATGACAGAATTTGGAAAAGTGGAGCAGCTTTTAGCCAAGAATCTCCATCCACTGCAAGTATTCCTTTACTCACAGGACATAAACAACATATTTTTGACTCAAAATTATCTCAGATTCAGAGGAGACCTGTGTATGAGAGGACTTAAAGAATACTGGTATTGAAAAGGCACTGGGGGCCCTCAGATCTGAGAGCACATAAGGGACAGATCTCTGCATGTGAGAGAAGCAGGAGAAAACTTACTTTGACAGTCTCACTTCAGGCCTCTCGGACTTCAGCTGGAATTGGGCACCCAGCAGGTCATTAAGTACAAGGCAGCATCAGCACTGAAGTGGCTCTGCACATCAGCTCAGGCAGCAATCTGTGCATCAGGCAGCTGAGCAGCAGTTTTGAGATGTCAGCCGTGTCCCAGCTAGGTCCCCACAGTGCACTTGGCTGAGGTTACACCAGCAGACATCACACACTGACAGAAGCACGGTGGTACCAAGCATCCTACAGCCACATTACCTTATTTTCACGGGTTTTACTGCAGACTAACTCTGGTCTGATTACCTAAAGATCTTGTGAGTGGCTGTAACAATTGAGTGCATTACTGAGATGCAGTAACTGGGGACAGTTAGACTTGCCTCAAAAGCCCACCTCTGACTAAAGGGCTAATATGGGTGCACCCTCCTCCACCTTAAAACAGAGAGGAAGCCAGACCTCCTTGCAAAGTATAAACCTAAATTCATAGATAAAGTCCATGAGAGAGCTTACATAAAAATCCCAAACTACTTGTTCTTCGTCTTAAGTTTAGGAACTTTTTAGTTTGTTCTCAGTTTGCAGCGAGTTGATGCCTAATCCCACCCCAGTTTGACTGAAATTCCAGTCAAAAATGACTCAGAGTAGCTACTTCAAACATCCCAACTGACAGCAAATACAACATCTAAAATCAGAAATGGGCAATTCCATAGCACAGGTTGTCAGCCAGGAAGTTACAGCCCTTTGGCTTTAGCTTACAGGTGTGTGGGGGGGTCCTGCCTCCTCAGCACACCACCACTTCTCCAGCTGCCTTTGCTGCCTGCCTTGGGATGCTGCCCTACATGAAGCACCCAAGTGCTGCCAACACTGTGCGAGGGAGGGAGGGGGAGCAAAATTATTCCTCTCAATTTTTTTTTCCTTTTCAACCCATGCAAGGGAGACGTAGCTCACCAATGAGGGAAAGGTCAGACTGACAGGGAGAGCCACTTGTCAGGCAGAAAGAACAGGAGGGCAGCTTCACGAAGCTTCCCCTGGGAAGCGGTGGAGTCACCATCCTCAGAAGTGTTCAAAAAACAAAAAGACATGGCACCTTAAAATATGGTTTAGTGGACATGGTGGTTATTTGGTTGAAGGTTGGACCCGATGATCTTGGAAGTCTTTTCCAAATTTAAGGATTTTATGATTCTGTGAAAGAGAACTGAAAGATTAAGGCTTATCTGAACAGGACCCCATCCATGTCTGCAAAACAGTTTCCCAGGAAGGATGATCCAGCTCACCTGAGATGGGGAGAGGACAGGAGAGACTACAGCCTGATGCTGCTCTTGCAGGTCCCAGCAAGTGTCAGCAGTCCCCTCACTGAATAAGGGCAGTATGGCTTTAATAGCAGCAATAAAATAATGACTGAGGTTCAGATTCAAGTTTGAAATAAAAACAATTTGTCAAATGAATAGCTTTAGTCAGACTCTGCTCAGCTGCCTGGATTTAGCTGGTATCATATTAACCTTTGTCTGGCAACTGCAAAACCAAACCAGACCTGAAGAACAACTCTGCAGTATTTGGTCTGGCATAAACCTCTTTTTTAACACTGCAGTTCATGTTCACCTCAACTTCCCATGTTTTGCTTTGAGATCAAATAAATCTGAAGGCCCAGAGAAAAAAATTCATCTGCCTTTGGCCTTTCATTTGGTGTCAAGCCAGAACCATCAGGCCTTCACTCACAACCAGGGATTTGTGGCACTGCTGAAATCCAGGGTACGGGTGGTCGCTTGGGTTCGCTAGGGAAGATTTGCACAGCTCCATTTCAGAGTAATTGCTTAATTGTTTTCATTTAGGTATCCTCCAGTAGAGGCAGGAGGTCCTACCAAGAACCTTGTGGAGTCCTCCGCTAAACCAACACCTATTTCCCAGCGTCTGCACACTTAAGGGACCCCGAGGTAACATTCCTATTGGAAATACTGCAGGGATTAATACCAATAGTAGCTCTGAAACACAGCTGGTCTGACCACCTCCAACACTATGAGTCTCAAAATCTAATCCTGAAGTTCTCCTAACTAGGTCTTCAGTGTAGTGCTTCCATAAGAATAACACATTCAGATGTTTTTGCAAGAAGTTTTGGTGGCAGGACAGAAAGCAAAATCACTGCTTAATCCAATATTGTCTTTAATAAATTTGCAACCAGTTCAGAGCCTGATTTTTTGGCGCTCCAAGTTTTGACTGAGTTTTTAATTATTCTTCCTCATTCCTTTAAGAGATCCCTGGCTTCTGAAATTTCAACTTTCCCTCTGAAGACCAAAAAAGCTGACATTTTCCTGAATTTCTCATCGTGAACGAAGTTTTTTACTCTTTCAATAATTCCTGTGTCTATTCCCTTTTTTTCAAGATCCACCTTTAAATATTCCATTCTCAATAAAGCCTGGAAATACTGTTTCAAGTACTGTCACCCCCTGCCAACTACAGGGACAAGCTGATCTTTGTTATTACCCACATATGTCACATACGAGGCCAAAGCACAGTTAACTATTAACCATTTCGGTGTCAATGCTTCCTAGGTTGGGAACATCCATCTATAACTGCAACCTGCATTTTGGTTTGCTAAATATGAGATTTCATATATGGTTCTATTGAAAATCAGGATGCTTAGCAGGAGACCCAGGCTGCTCTGTCTCCTGGTTCATTTGCTGACCTGCATCTTTTCTCATCTGAAAAACTTATCAATAAGGTTTTAATGTTGTCTTGCAGACCACTGATTAGAAGAAATACAGAGGATCAAGTATTAGTCCGAGCAAGTTCATACCTGGACATATCCTGAATTCACCCACAAAATGACCATCACCATTCAGGAACAGACAAGAAATCTAGGCCTATACCCCACCTCCTACAGTGGGCAAGAGCTAATGCTTACAGCTATAAGAGTGTCCTCTCACATAGCCATGTCACATAGGCTCTACTTGTGGCCATTTTTTGCTCCAAGCTGGCAGCCTGAGAATTTTATGGCTCTACAGAAGCCATTCAATAACAGTAAAATCACTGGTTCAGTTAAATCAGTGTGGTCGCATGAGCTTGGACCTGCAGTTGGCATTTGGTTTCTGAATATTTTGGGAAAACGTTGTTCGTTGGGTTTGGTCACATATAACGAATTTCTGTTTTCTAAAGAGCTCAATATAATACATATAACTGGGGGTTAGCTGGAAGAATCCACTGAGGCTTTAAGGTTTTCATGGTGTTTAAAGTACTTTACTACCTAAGACACACTAGCCTGCACTTTAGGTGGGGCAGAAGACAGCAGGCACAAGGAAACAAACTGGAATGTAATGTTCTTATTTCATCACGGCAGATATAACACACATCAAACTCTGGCTCCAAACACCCGACTGCCCCTGTACCAAAGGTGTGGGTGGCACATGAGTAACTGCTATAAATTTACTAGGGAGAATGAGGGAAGAGGCTGTCACCGTTCTGCTGTCCCCAGATGCTAAGGGACACACTGAATGAAGTCCAAGTCACACAACACAGAGCCAATGTGGTTTTCTTCCTTCACATCCAAACCAAAGCTGGCTTCAACCTTGACAAGTATTTTGGCACCATTCCCCTCTACAGCAGACTCCACCCCGCTTGGGATGAAATTTTAAATTACCCTCAGCACAACTATTTGGAAATACAATAGTAAAATTGCCCTCCAAGGAACAACATGGACAAGTACCAAATGAATAAGCAAATGGCCAATACGAATGCTTTTGATATTCAGAAAAACATGTAAAATTGGTTTTTTTGGGACAACTGTAATAGTTTAAGCTCTAACTAAAATTAAGACCTTTGCCAAAACCAACATTAAATGAAGGATACATTGCTCTGCACAGGTTCCTTTTTGAAAATACCTCAGTTACCTAAGCTTGAAGAATAGGCCTAAGTGCAATGAAAAAGAAATATGAAGAGTGGGTACCCCAAAGCAGAAGAGAGAGATAATCTGATTTACTTCCCAGGCAAGGTTTCTGTAATATAAGATTTTATGAAGACTGAAGTCATCACCATTTTCCTCCTCACATTTATTATTACACTGTTTCTCGATATGAAACTGTCCATCTATTTCAATGCCCCCTACAGCAATTTCTGGTGTCTGGACTTTACACAGCCCATGTAAAATTTTCCCCATCTTCCTCAAGAGAGGAAAGATAACAGGACAATAAAAAGGTCGCAGACAGAAACAAATAATGTACTGAATAACCTGGCACTGCAACCTGCATGAAAGGGAAGAGATTGAAGAGATCACAGATACTTCTCAGGAAGTTCATGAAAACCACATTCATTACCTTAGCAGTAGAGCTGCATGTTAAGTAAGAAATTAAACTATGAATTAAAGTTAATTTGCTAAAAATTACAAAATTAATAGTGGGGGGTGGGGGAAGGGAAATTATGAAATCAAGCATTTGTGTCTTTTCTGCATCATCAGTATCTTTGCTCTTGAACTTTCTTCCAGGTTTTGCTGAGGTGCCCAAAAGGCTAAAGAAGTATTTTATTTAACCTGAGAATATTGTTTTCACTACCTGTTTTTATTTAACTTGAGAATATCTGGGTTTTCACTGCCTATTTTAAGATCACCGAACAAAAAATCTGGTGCCACCCACGCAGTAAAGTTTGCAGTTCTGTTTCCCAGACTGCAAAAGAAATATAAATCTGTACTTTCACCCTGTGTGTCAGGTTACCCTATCCTTGCTTTCCTGGCCCTGTACAAACCAACCCTGCTGTCCTGCAGGAGGCAAAATCTGAGCCGTCAGCCATTGCAGCACATCATCCCAATCTCTGACTGATTTTGTCCAACTCTTTTCCTTCTTTTTTGTTGAAATGTAGAACTGATTTTTTCCCCCCCCAGAAACGTTCACAACATCATGGAAAATGTGGGGCTTTTTTACATCTACTCTCCTTCCAAGCAAAGACAGATTAGTGCTTAAAATTTCAAGGATCTAAAGTCTTTTATCCACTTTCAGAAGACAGCAATAGCAACAGTATTACACGGCACACCTTGTAATTCCCCAAATTGCCTAAATTCTGTCCTCATAAAATTTAAATGTGGCTTAGCTCAATCTTTGAATCTTGAAATTACTCCAGATTATCTAATCCCTATTAGGTTCTCCTTTGAATTTAAATTCAAATTTTAGAGAGTGTGATAAAGATATGCAGTTACTTCAGTTGATTATGCATTCTGTCTTTGATCAAAACTCCGCATTTTAAGAAAAGTAATTGAAAAGACACACTTTTATATCACTGTAAAGAGACATGATTCTGGAATAGCACTACATATTCCATACCTTCGCTATTACTGCAAGGGCAAAAGGGGACCAAACGGTGCATCATTTAGATTGTAGAAGTACAGATGAGGCCAAAAGTTGCCAGGGACTATCTTTGTTATTGAAAAATGTTTGTGAACTAGAAAAGACCAGGATATATCTCAGTGAATAGAAGTCTACCTGAACATCTGACAAGCCTTTAAATTTACCTTTCCTCCTACCAATTCTTTTATTTAAAAATGAAGCAAACTTGATCTAGAAAGTTATTGAAACACAAAACTGTTCACCTCTTTTCAGAGAAAACATAATTTGATTCATGCAAACCTGCTTCAAACTCCTATGCACAAAGCCTGCTTGTAAGCTTTGAAACACAAATTATAATGTATGAACTACAATGTATGAATTACAGAGTTTAAATTCTAGTCTTCCAGCAGATGAAGTTTTTCTAAGACTCTCATACCAGATGTACAAAGAGCTATATTATAAGGAAACCACCACAAGTTGTGACTTGCAATAGCAAAAATAGCACTTTATTACTCATGCAGTAAAATCCATTGGAATGCAGGATGTCTCTGAGTTGTCTGTATTGTTCCCAAATACATCCAGGAGAGACAGCAGCAGTGACTCGACATCTCACCTCGGAACTGCCATGAACAGCCGCATCCCTTTGAGAAGTGATGAATCCGAGCATGAGCTCAGATGATGGTTTCTGGGCAGCCGCCAGCAGCTCGAGAGAAGTGACCTCACACAGTGCTGGAATTCACTGGCACTGCACCGGACTGCTCCTCTGCTTTGCTGATGCCACCACCAGCCCCCAAATACAACAGCTGTGTCTGAGGGCCCATCCCAGAGAAGACACAGGGTTCATCTCACTTCATTTATACTTTTTGAAATGCAAACACTTCCAAGGCTTCTTTGTAGTGGACACAGCGTCTTTCAGGGTGTGATTCATCTCAAACTAGACACCTATTTCCTCTCTAATGACCATAAAGTGACCAACTGCCTTAGAGACATCTACATTTGGTAGCTCAGTTTCAATCCATGAAGGCAGACCTGCTGCTCCAGACTCTAGAAGGGCTTTTGCAGATAACACGAGCTGCGAGGGATGGTCTGTAGATCTTCTGCCTGTCCACAGCATCTCATGAAAGGATCCCATTTGCCAGCAACCTCATCTGATGGTTTTTCTCTGCTCATAGAGCCCTCACAGTGGGCTGTGAGAAAGATGAGCTGGCACAACTGCACACAAGCAGGTAGTTTTGTCAGAGAGAACTCAGAGGCAAAGGGGAGTGGGGCAGGGGAAGAGATTAATTGCTTCATGTGCTATTCCTTTTTTTTTTTAAATTTAAATCTTATAAACCTCCAGGAGGAGAGCAGCTTTCACAGACAGGAGGTGAATTTAATGAATAGCTTGCAAAACAGGAGAACCATCAACTGAGAAAGTTACAGTACATGACGGTGCTGCTGCAGGGAGTGGAAATGAGTTGTTCTTAACACTTGTTCCTTTCAGCAAAATTGCTGCTTCCTTTGCACCAACACTAGCACAAAGTAATATTCGGCTTCAACAAGGGCACAGGATGGCTGTATTCTTTCAGGAGAAGGAGATTCACTAAAAATAAATCAAGCAGCTCTAATCTTGCATTTGAGCTTGCACTATCTAGAGTGATGATACGTACCACCTAGATCTAAGCAGTCAATTATCACACTACAGTGACTTCTCCACCTGTTTCTGCAACCCAGATAAAAACCCTGTAAGTATTATATAATGCTCCTCATAAAGTGCCCCCACGCTCCAATCCAAAAAAGTCCATAGGGAGCTTTTCACTAATTTGATAGTTAAAGTCTTGCCCCTTTGAAGAAGGTGAACTGGACAGAAAAAAAAAAAGCGGGGGGGGGGGTGGGGGTGGGGGGGAATTCCTCCATTACACAGATTTAACCATCTTGAAATGCCTAAAAATTGAGACCACAGAAATGAGGAGGAAGGGAATGTTCCTGCACTGGTCACTCTTGAGTGTTTTTTGATGCAAAAAGTGTAGGTAGACAGGCAGTCATTGCCTATATATGTGACAGAGACATGAATATGTAAAAGTATTACAGGAAAAGGCATGAAAGAGAAACATATTTTCAAAGGCACATGAAGCTGTACATTCAGAGAAGTTTTAATCCATCAAAGACATATGAACAGATCTGAAGGAACAGACTGAAGGAAGCCCTGTTTTGAAGAGAAACTTGTTCCTTTCACTTTTCAGAAACTGCTTCCTACATTTCATATCTATCAGTTGTTTAGAAGATGGAACAAGTTTTGACTGGCTGGGAAGCACCCATTCGATGCCCTGCCAGCTAGCAGGACGAGCTGACTGGCCAAACAAAACAGGAAACCTTGTGTTTGATCTCACTCTTTTACCCAGTTTTTCATGAAACTGGTAGGAACTCACTACCTCCAAGACTCCTATTATTCTACTTCATCTGGATGAAATTAGCCAGTGAGAAAAATTCCTTAAAGTGGGTGGATTATGATTAAGATTTGTCATATGTATCAAATTCCCTACTGACTGAGAGGGGAAAAAAAAAAATCCAATAAATGCCAAATAACGCCTTGCCTTAGCTTCCTTGAAACAAACACTGACAAAACTCTGTACTCTTTGTTGCTTCTGTACACCCAGCATTATACACCAGTTAAACCGTAATAGTCCAATTTTGGATGAAAGCCATGATTTTATGCACTGCCAAGCACTGACACTGGACTTCACTTACAGCCCAAGCTGCTGCAACCATCAACATCACTTTTGCAAACAGCTGATGATCAGTTGGCCAAGGATCCAGAGATGTTTCTGAACTGAGTTCAGCGATCCTTCTGTGTGCTGACAGATGGCTTCTAACAGATGAAAACGAATGGTGAAATCACCACAGATTAAAACAGAGCCATTTATCTGAAACATACCTTGAACTTGCAATTCCCCTGTCTGAGGTTAAAAGCTTTATTTTTGAAGTTTTGCTAATGTGTTTTAAACCTTGCCTGAGCACGAGGTGCTATAAAATCAGTTTCATTGATGCAAATACTTTGCTAAATGCACTAAGTGGATTGAAATAAAGGAAAAGACATCCAGTTTGGAATGTCTTTTTGCTAGAAGCTCCAATTCCAAGTCTTAAAGTATTTCTTCCTCTGGTGAAGCCACAGAAAAAAAAAGTTAAATGGCAAACAGGAACAAGAGGTAATGTACCCTCTTTGTCTTCACAGCTTGCTCCTTTGTAGGCCCAGCAAAAAACAGAAATCAAGTTTATTGATGATCATCAGGGTATACTGCAGAACTGGGACTCTGGTATGATAAAGTAAAAGCAGACGCTTTTTTGCTACTCTTCTACTTCCATTCTCAGCATCTGAGTGACAACTGTGTGTGGTACTGATTTGTGATGGTCAAAGCTCCATTTTGCACTTATGTAACAGTTTATATGTGTCCTTCAGGTCTGTGTTCTTCCTAAAATGCTCCATCACTGAAGCCCACACAGTTAGCATCTGTTTTCTGTTGGTCATCTAGACTTTCCTCAGTCAACAGATGGACACTTAGCCTACCCTAACACAGATATCTGAGGCAGAACAGAGCTGTCAGTATCTACAAGTACCTCTGCCTGTTCATTACTTATAGTGAGGGAAACTATGGTAGGAGTACTAACAGAAATGTAACTTATAGGTAGTTAAAGTAAGCGCGATGAACCTCAATCTGTTATATCCATAGTGACTATATATCATTATAATCTGTTGCTTGTCTCCTGGTCTAAACAACAAGAACACAATCAAAGGAAAGTGATTTTTTTTCTTTCTTTCTCAGTAACAAACACCTTATTATACCTTAAGTATACCTTACTTCCTCCAGCACCTCATCAGAAAGGATGAAATGCTAATGCAGAAGGAAACTTGTGCATCTCAACAGTGGTGAGACTTGTGGTCTCAACAGTGCTGCCAACTTACTTACAACTCTATAAAATGCCTCTTGTGATTACTTAAAGCATTCTCAACCTCCACTGTCTCCAGTGCTCTCTACAGCAAAGTAACCTCACTGGTACCTAACCGGGTGTGTGAAAGAGTCCAATAGACATTTTCTCACTTTCCACCCACATCACCTTGCTCCTGAGTCACTCCGCTCCTTCGCTGGCAACCTAACCTGAGCCAAGTCCCTCTGGCTCAAATCACAGCATCAGTTCACTGCTCGCCACCACAACTATCCGCTCAGATTCCGGGGTGTATAAAACACTGGGAATTTCCTGGGTCAGACTTAAGTAATGGGGATCTAATCACTCCCTGTTTCATCTAAACATGTAATCTGCATTTCTGTTAGTCAACAGCTGCTTCCAAAGGACATGCAGAGGCTTATCATCTGAGCTATTCCAGACCGTAAGAAGAGCTGGCAGGATTCCCCTGAACACTTCCCCTAACCCACTAGAAAGAATTTGCCAGTGTAATCAGGGAATGTAAACCTGCCCTTTCAGGACAAATATTCACATGGCACTGAAACACAGTTTCCAAAACTCACAGAACTTCATAGGCACACCACTACATCTTGTCACGGCTCTGAAACAGTCCTTATTCATTATATAATCCAGCCATCAAGGTCATGACATATTTGCAACTTCCAACTCTTGGCATGTTGTTTTGCCATTACTATTAAACAATTTATATTTGGCAGCACTCGCTATGAACATGGAGTTTCACAGCACACCACAATGTTTAGTGGTTTGAGTTTGGTTTTGGGGTGGGGACATTGCCTACAGAGGCATAGAAAAAGCAGCAAAAGTAGAAACCAGGCAGTTGCTTGGCAGCGAAAAAGAAGAGGTGAGGAGACAGGAAGTATGTTTGAGTCTATCCTAATCTAACTAGTGGTCTGTGCTGTGCACTGTGCTGCTGGGAATAAATCAGGAATTCACAAACCCCATTACCCAGAGCAATCAAACAGCCTCCTGGGGGATAAACGTGATTTAAGTACTAAGCTCTTATAGGCCCGAAGTCCTGGCAGAAAATGCAACGTATCCAACTTCAACCTCTGCCCAATCTGGTGGCTTTTAACAAGCTAACACTACATGGGAGATTAGAATTCCTAAAAGCCTGTCAAACACAAAACCACAGAGATTACTACATGCTATGACTCCTAGCCAGCTTTGCCAAGATGTTTGTTTTCCATCTACCTCTCCTGTCTCTGCCATCTGTCGGACCTGCCCCCAGCTATACCATCACACCTCCTCTGCACAGGCACGCACACCGAGCAGGCAGCTCTGGGAAACCCGAGGCTTCCATTGCTGCAGAACAGCTTCCCTACAGCTATGGGAAATGTTCCTGTCAGAATTCAAGTCTGGAGTTTTACTGTCCCTCCTCCTTCTGCTCCACTGGTTGAGAGTTTTCCATCCTTCGTAGACTTGTTTATTCCTGGAAAACTCAGTTACAGGGTTCATTATAGTAAAGGTAGTAAATAGGAGACCTGTTGCTGTTTAGAGAGCTGCCTGGCATACTACAGCAATGCAAAACATGCTACCTTGTACTGCCTACAAGTGATATATAATGCAACGTTGTGAAATTCTAAATAAAAGGAAAACCTGAAGAGTTTGGCATATACAGCCACATATATCATAGGAAACTATTTTTGCTTGAAGGAGTGTTGAAATGCTACACTTTAATTAGCTGCCGCACTCCAGTTTTCACAGACTACCCATAATCCAAAGAAATCTAAATAATAAAAAATACTCGAACTAGGTTGTGAGAAGATCTGGGAGGGGAATTTATAAACCAGCAGTTACAAACAAGACATAAGAAATCTCTCAGGCTAGCACATACAAGCGATCCAACGGAACAGGAAAGGGGAAGAGGAGCTGCGTGGCTCCTAAAGAACTATGCAAACGCTGCATAGCTGGAGCTCCAACACCCAGGACCATTCTCCATACTCAACAGGCAGCAAGCTGGACTGCAGTGACTCTGCTCAGACCTTCTACCTTCATTTCCCACTAGGTAATCTCTGCGGGCAGCAGCTATTTAAAGACAGCAACCACTTTAACCACTCCCAGGTAGCACTCTGTTGCTCAAGGGAGGAACCTTCCTGTTTCCCATTCACCCTCAGCCTCTCATACTCTGTTGCTTCACCTCCAACTGCAAGTGGTCCTGAGTAACTCCCCATCTGCCCAACACAGATCAGTAAACCGAGTTTACTGTTACCCAGACACCCACGTTGCCAGTTCCACAACAGGCACAGTGCTGGTAACAGAAACCTCCTTTAAACAACTCGAGGAAATCTCTGGATCACAAAACTCTGGGTCCACCAGGAGACTTAACATATATCTCCCTGGCACCTACAGGAAGGGCAAGGCAGAGTGATGCAAAAGCAACCTTGGAGATTTCTGAAGTCAGTTAGGGATAATTTTTGATACAGGTATTGATGGGTCAGCTCACAGCTGGATCTACTATTCACTAACAAGGAAACCCTGATTGGGGATATATAATCAATAAAACCCTTGGCCCATGAAATAGTGGCATTCAAGATCCTGAGGGGAGTGAGGAAGGAGGGTAGCAGGCTCTGTAATTTAATGACTGATCTTGAACTCCTCAGTTTGGACTGGAAGTGGCTCATAATCATTTAAAAACTACATGTTAGAAACAAGAATCCCATAGCAGAGACATGGGGCAGAGGCAGTCCCTGGCCCCAAGAGATGGCCACCCAGGATGCTCTCTCTTCCTGACCCCTTCCTCCCCAGCTTGTCAGGGCAGCACTGAACTGATTTCACAATGATCTGACACAGATTCCAATACTGTTGCTGAATTTGTGGTTTTCCTTCCTGGTAGTGAATGAAAATGAGAAATGTGCCCTGTCAGGCAGATAAATGTTAGTTACCTTGACCTGCATGAGAAGACTTTCATGTTCACACCCACAGGATGTGTACAACACAAAAGTTAACCCAACATCAGCTTTCTTTGACAGAGCTTTTCATGATGTTCAGAGCTCCCGGGCCTGAAACTAGCTGGTTTGAGAGAACCCAGCAACTGGGCAGTCCAACTGCCAGCTTTTCAGGTCACATACTCATCTTGAAAATTCACTTTACAGCTCAAAAATGCATATGACGAGGCACAGAGCTCTACTGAATCTTGGCCAGTTGGTCTATACTACTCATCTCAAGAAACTGAAGCGGCGAATTATTTAGGAAAAAAATGAATCATATTTAAGAAGTAACAACTGAACAATTTTAAAGAGCAATAATGCAGTTTCCACAGTGGTTAAACTGTTTACTACAGGGTTGAAGATGAGCTATTTAGCTTCAAACAGCATGATGACATTTTGTTTTCTGGTACAACGTCACAATCTAAAAATAAACCAGATAAAAAAGCAAATTAGTACAAAAAGGGTATACAAGGGTTATATATAAGAAGGAATTTATTTTTTTAGGCAATTTAGCAGCAATCTAAGAAGAAGACATATATATTTAAGAACTAACCATTCTGAGAGAACCTGCATTTCCTAAATTAAGCATAATGAAGGTTAAGAAAGGATTGATTGTTTATGCACCAAGAATAAGAAAGATTATTATAATTAACAACAGTAATTTTGAATGAGGTGTTAAACTAAGTTAATGAAGGGTAAATGAAGTCTCAGAATTCTAAGAATCTGAGACCTTGATTTATTTGGGAGATTACACTACTACTATCCATTGCATGACTTCCTCTGCAACATTTGGTGTCAGGCCTTGACAGAGAGAGGAAACTGAACTAAACAGAACTGATCTATTAATCTCTTCTACTAGAGACATTTCAGTGTTCTTACACACTGTAATAGAAGTCCATTATCAACTGATTTACGCTACACACCTCTCACAAATCTGCCCCACAGATCCCCAAAGGTGTATTTTTAAAGCCACTGGGAAGCAGGTATATTTGGAGCAGAAGCTGGGTGATGAAAATGTTGCAGAACAAGAAGAGAGAAAAAGAACACTCGACACAGAATTTCACCGCTTTGCACTCTGCTTCCTGCCTGGTGAGATCAGTCTGGAGAAGGTGCTGGCATTTGACAACGAGAAATGTAGAAGCTCTGTGTCTGCCCCCACAAAACCCTCGCCTTCCCAGAGCCGTTCCACAGTTTGGAACCGTAACTAGCCAAGTGCTTGCGGCCAAGGAGATCTGGAGTAGCTGAATATCCTCAGTTTTAGTCCCTGTTTCCAACTACATTATCTATACATCATAATGCCAACCATGTGCACGATCCTACTAGAACACCCAGTGAGAAGTCATCTCAGCAGAAATGCTATGGATGGCATCCAGACAGAACAAAGCATGCCTTTGTTTTAAAGTCTTACCTCAAAACCATAGTAACCAACCCCAGCTTTGGATATGAGAAGTCAAAGAATTGCCTGCTGCAATTCATCATCCCTAATGCTGAGCTGCTGCTGTTCCAGAGGACAGTCTAACCCTGAGCAAACAAAGTTCACTAGATGTCAAGTCTGTGGATTGTCTAGTTGGCAAGATGCAATCACAGAATGAAAAAAACCCTGAGAAACAAATGTTGTTTTCCTGTCTTATTGCTAACCATATGGACATTTTCCCTACCACAGCTTTTAAGTAGGACAGGTACCAGAGATAGCTGCAGTGAGTGGGCTGTACTCCACATATTTCATCACTCTACTTCCAAATCTCATCACTTGAACAGTCATCTCTAGAGCAAAATGATTCTCCTATCTTATGGCATAAAAATGCCCTCTCCTATTATGGTTTCACAGCCTCGCTTATACCTCACATTGGTCATTGAAACTGGACATTCAATTTAGTCAAGTGATTCGCTTCTATCTGATACTTGAGCTTCTTCACTGAGATTATAATTTAGCCCATGTTGTTTTAATTAAATTTTACTTCCTTGGGTTATCTTGCCTAACCAACTGAGCTGTTCTTAAACTTCAATAAATTTTATTCTTAACTGATTGCCCTTCCGATTTATCCACATACCTGCTCTCAAATTTCCTAACTACAGTCTTTCTTCCTCTGCTGTTCTGCTTCACATAAACATTTACTTCATTCTCTGCTTTTAATATTGTTTCTTCTTCAGTGTCCCTGCTGCTACAAACTACTTGCCTGTATTTTGTTAAACCCTACCGGTCTTTCACCTCCCTTCCAACCTCCCAAAGCTCTTCATCTCACCACCTTACCATCACCCTCTCCCACCCTGCGATCCAAGCGCGTGCATTTTCTTTCCTTCTGGGGTACCTTAATCCCTTCCTCTCCATCGACAGGGGGGTTCTGACACTTTTCCCAGTTAAAAGAAACCCTCAGTTTTTAAGTAAGAATAAGAATACGTGAAGGAAGACAACCTGTTCCTGAGAACAGCCAGAAATTAGGACATGGCTAAATGCCAGTAGAGCTGTGCACCCTGCCCTGCCTCTCACTCCACAGTCCTGTCACAGGGGACAAAAGGAGTTGAGGGAACTGGGACAAAAATGGAGCCTAATTAGCACCACTATTTATAGAACATCTTACTCTTTGAAGTGGGAAGAGATGCTGGTGACAGCTGAGGCAGGTTTGGAGATGATCCAAAGAGTTAAGGTAATCCGCTTCAAAAAACACCAGGGCACGAGTTAATTCTTGAGCTGGTGCACGGGCAATGTCACCTGTGAGTGAGTTTTCAAGGAACAGCATGCACAGCCACCACCTGCCTCTGGGCACGGAGGGATGCAAGGAGATGACCAGGGAAAGGAGGTAAGAAATCCCAAGGGTATCTCCCCACTACTCTTTTGAGATGAGGAGGACCAGCTTCCTCAGGGGAAGGATAAACCCAAAGGACCCAAACTAATTCTCCTTATGAATCAACCTTCTGAAGTTTTATGGTCTTTTGCAGTATCAATACTGAAAATATGCTGCTAAAAAGAGTAAGCAAAAATCCTAAACAAGCCTTCAAGAAATACACTCAGTATGAGGATAAAAGTAAAAATTAAGTAAATAAATAATTCAACCTACTTAGTCCTTCAATGAAGCCTCTTAATATAAGAATATTGCCTGGGAGTTGGTTTAAAAACACTTTAAAATCACATTTAAGTGCTCAATGCCTAGTCTACAGCAGTGTCTTCTGTGAGATTTTCCTCCCTGGTACAATCAACATTTCGTCCTTCAAACTTGTTGAAAACTGTTCTTAGCAGTTACCCAACAGTTTAAGAAATACCTGTGAACAGGCAGCATTTCAGAAGTAGAAAAACCTTCTCAGGAATTTTAGGATTCTTTTTCATTTCTCTAAGGCAAAGTAAGTTACTGATCTTAAGTGGAAAGGAGTAAGAGTCTCACAAGACAGACAGCACAGCCACACAAGACACCACCTGAAACCAAATGGTCAAGTTAAATTTGGGAAACAACTTCTTGAGCTCTACAGTCCCGAGCAAGTTCATATTCATCTAGGCTGACACATGTTTTCAAGTGAAAGCACATCACACATGTGCTCTTGGTTATGCCACAGAGAAGAGAACCCACACCCCAGTGGAGACCCCCCGAGCCCATTTGCCTCCAGACCAGCAGAGAGAACTTGGCTTTCCTCCATGTGTAGATCTGCTGTTTTGCAGCAGATGAGACAACAGAACTCGCACTAAACTTGTAAAAACCAACTGACAGTATAACAACTCAGGCCAACAAATACATTTTCCCACAGATGAGGTGGGGAAGAACAACAAGCTCGACCCTCTCAGTACAAGACTTTCACTAGCTGTGGCCTCTTTGACAAGTGAAGCACAAAACAGGTTTTTTAAAACAAAATCAAAGATGCGAGGCAAAAATAAACATGTTATCACACGCTGGACCCACTAGCATTTACTGAACTACACTAGACAAGCGTTTTCACTTGTTCTGTTGTCTAAACAGAACTATCAAAACACATGATTTCTCTAATGATAGGTTTACTTTTTTGTTGTTGTTACCATTTTTGGATCAGCAAGCTCAAGTTCCACACTCTGCTGTTCCCTTCTGGATACGCTTCAACATTTAAAGGCAATGGCTGGGATAGAAAGAATAAATATCTCATGAGCATTTTTACTGCCTCATCCAACTGGGCATACAAAAACCTGAAGGTGTTCAGCATTTGTCCATAAGGCTCAGCAAGTGTGTTTGTTCTAGATGCTTGCTGGGTGCCAAGACAAAATGTTCAATAAGATAACCTATAAAGGAATGCCCAGATTGGTCTTGTTTCTCCTGTTCCCTTCACTGTTGCAGTTTCCTTAGTTAAAATGCATCTAATTATAGGTTGATATGTAATTCTCACTATAGCACTCCCTAGCATTTAAAAATCATGAGTCAGGCCCCCAAAATTATGATTAAGGCACAGAAATAAGGCATCTGAAAAACAACAACCCACAATGAATTTTTATTTGCCTTTTGGGGGCCAAGCCACCATTCACATTTACAAGCACTTCTCTTTAGCTAGGAAGACTAAAAAACTTCTTGTCATTTTTATTCCATGAAACCAAGACTATCAGAAATTCACCTGACTGCAGAAGCTGGCACAACTATTATAAGAATTTGTAGCATTCCCCAAGTCATACTAACTGTCCCTAACCACAAACATACACAGATCAGCACCTGTTCCTGCTTTGCTCTGGGAGAGGAGCAACCATCACCAAGGCAGGTGGAATTTCACAGGTGGACATCCCCTGGACTGCTGATCCTCAGAGCTCCAGAGCCTGAGAACAGACACGGTCATGGCCCTTGGCAAAAGGTCTGCTAATACTCCTGAATTAAGACCTCCACAGTGAGAAATGTTAAACTCTTCTCCACAGAACCAAGAAATAGTAGCTGATGTATAAGCTTCCTGAGAACTTTCAGGTAAACTACCTGCTTTACAGGTAACTCTTCAGAAGAGCAGGGCAGACATATGTAGAGGGACTTAAGCTTCTCATCCCATTTCCTAATTAATATCATAATCACAGAGGTCTAAAAGCTAATAAAAATTAAATACAGCATTTATTTCTTTCAAATGTGTTTTTTTTTTTTTTAATTGATCTTTAAACAAGCTGAAGCCAGAGATTTCACCCCATCATTCCCATCTGATTCAACAGCATTCCTCTGCTCCTATCTCATGAATATTGTTTTTCCTTTCTATCCCATACTATAGCCACACCCTATATGGATTTATTCTCATGCCTGTTAAATTCTCATGAAGTAGTAAAAGGCACAGGACAAATAAGAACCTAATGCTGCCTGAGTGGGTGGCAGTAAATTACCCACAATGAGCAAGGGTAATCTAAAGATTACAGTCTACTTAGGGATGTCTAGTGCAGCACTCACTGCTGCTGTCTAATGACAGAGCCCACAGACCAAACAGAGACCAAACACTCGAAGTTGATGACTTGCACACGTCAGGTACACTGTGAAAGAACATGAAGATCAGCTGAAAAGATGTTTCAAGAAGAAAGAATAATAAATACTTGTGCTTAATTCCCCAAGTAGCCTGATACCTTTCTTTTCTTTGCCTTTCTCCAGATCCTGATTTCCTCCCGTTCCGCACCAGCGGCTCTCACTGCTCTGAGCTGCTGTTCACCAAATGTCATTTCATCCTCTGACTCCCATGACTGCAGCAGAAGCCTTGAGGAGCACTCAAGGATGACACTGAGGTGCTGTCATGGGGCCAGTGCAGACTGAAGGATCCCTGTGCTATGGGGCGAGTGGGTCTGAGACATGGGGCACAAAAGGGCCAAAGCACAACATCACATGAGGCATCACACAAAGAATCAGGGAACATTGCTGCCAGCACAAAAAGCCAAGAGGTGCACGGCTGCTGCTCAGCAGGTGAGAGGCAACAGAGACTGAACAGTCGAGACAGATCTGCACGGGGAGGAAAACACACATATCAGGCAGTGGAGTGAGGTGACAGCAGCCAACAGCAAACAAGCTCTACGAGGGCTATTGCTTTTCTCCCCAGGTGGGACTAAGGTAGAAGGTAAGGTACATGGAAAGAATAGGGAACAAAGAGGAGCAGCTAAAGGGGAAGGACAATGGTTAAAGGAAACAGACACTTAGCCCGAGGAATAAAAACTGTGGTCAAAAGTAAGAATCTGAATTTCATCAGTAGCTGAAGATTCATTCCTTTACTTCTTTATTAATGTTAGGCTCTGGTTAATCCTTTCCTGTGGGTTTTTTCCTCACAAAGGCACATGCCTGATTCCACATGCATGTTTTTAAACAGTAAGCCAAACAGAGGACACAACCTATTACAAATGGTAACATCCCATCCTTTAAACACTGGTGAGGATTTGGAAAACGTCTGAAACGTTGTGAAAATATTTACTCATCAGTAATTGAAAGTTTATCAACATTTAAAAAAGAGACCACCATGCAAACATTGCTACATTGCAACTCAATAGGGAATACAAAGTAAAACTGTAAAGCACTATCCAGGAACCTTGATTCATTTCTCCAGTGAATGTTATATACAGGAAAAAACCAGCTCTTTTATTCCCTTCTATATAGATAAATGCTTCAGTGGAAGCCACAGAAAGAAGAAAAAAATTTACACAAAAGCATTACATACTTCACAAGTAATAAGCTGGTATCTGAAGGTACCAGCACCAGGAAGAGCCAATACCCACCAAACTTTCAGCACAAGTGAAGGATTACTCCTCCAGAGAATACTCAGGCATCCTGTCACTAGCCCAGCTATTTCTTCACATAAAAAAAATTGTACTCACAGGCAGAAAACCCACCCCATTAATTAAAATTCATAATCTACACAGTTGGGATAAATCTCACTGCACACATTCATGTAAGGAAAATCCCTCATAGCTGAGTAACCTGAGAGTTTTCACCCCATTTGTCATTAAGCCTAAGTCTGGTAACAGCTCACTGAGAGAGGGAGGCATCAGAGCCTTGGATTCAGCATCACCCCCTCATTGCATATTTTGTTGCTTTTTGAACTGGTTCTCTCAACTACTGTGGTGCTTCTGAGTCCCACCTATAGTAGCAGACACCTCATCACCCTGCACTGGGACACAACCACGCGGTAGGACCGACAGCACATGCAAACCATCCTACAAGATGGAACCTCCAAACATCAAGGCAGACAAAACAGAATTCCCAGAGCTGACATTTGGCCAAGACAAACCACATAGGAAAACATTAAAACCTTTTCACTAGGGGAAAATAATAAAAATTATGTTTTATTTGTTTGTCTTTTACTTTTGACAGGAAATACAAAGCTTTTATTCCTCTATCACAACAATGGCCACTCCAGGCATTCCAGAAATAGGCAGAGCAAGTTTTTCCCACAAGAAAGCAAGCAAAATAGCTGATCTGTTTTCCTAATGCTCCTTAAAATATAGGTTAGCTACATAGCAGCTTTTTAAATTAAAGCTGGCTGTGCATCCTCAGAGCAGAGGCAGCCTGATAAGGAGAGGCTTTATCTTGCTAATACATGAAGGCAAAGGCTGCAGCTTACCTGGAAAGTCTGATAGCCAACAATTGGCATACCAAGGATGGAAGAAACAGATGCCCCAAGGATCAATGGGAGCTGCAAGACACTGAAGAAGGCAACTGGTAACTCAGTAGGGGAGGGACATAAAGGAGTAAATAATTTCACACAGGTTCTTTATATTACTACTATGACTGTTGATTGGATAATTATAAAAGGAGCCTTTCAAAAAACATGGGGCTCCCCTGAGACCAGAGAAGGGTGTCAAGTAGTTTAAGAATGGGAATATATTGAAGACGTGGAGGAAAAAATATAAACAAAATGGTTGTTCAGGAAATTTAGGTAATGCTTACAGCAAACATGGAAGACAAAAACAGTTAACCATTTCTATTCCGTATTCAGCTGTTCCCAGAAGTTTTAAAAACCTCACTCTAGCCACATCTCCACTTGAAAAGAAAAACTCCAACCCAAGAAATTCAGAAAGGCATTTTCCCAGCAGATGAAACAGTAGAAGTCAAAATAATGTAATCTGTTTTGATTTAATACAACAACAAAACCCCCTACCACTGTGCTGGCCATAAAATATTTTATAACAATATGATTTCAACAGAGCAGTGGGAAAGTGACCTCCGGAATCCTGGTCAAAGCCAGGGTGTTTTTCTCCAGAGTTTTAATTCACCTTGTTAAAAATTTCAAATACCACAAAGGTCAAGGCAACAGGCACAGCTTCTTCATGAAGCCCAGAGCTTCTGTAGCAATTATTTTGCAGACAAAGACTTTGCCAGGGCCAAGTGACTTATTGGTGCCACATCTCACCCTCTGTTTATCAAACCAGTTTAGATTCCAAGACCTGGGAGAAGAATTGTCTCTGGTCTTCTACATGTAAAAATTGTGACATGACAGAACCTGAATCTACACTGAGGTTTACAAATACTACTAACATGGATTAATGTACTTCAGTGTGAATTTAACTGCATGCAGCTATTTTAAAATGATTTAACATTAGGAGCAATTTTCCTGCATTTTGAGAATCCCATGCAGCATACAGATAAATATTAATATATATCCAGGGATTTAAAATTTAAGCTTTTTTTGGTCCTTAGAAAACTGGAACAACAGAAAACTGCACTCCAAACAGACTCCTTGTTACAGTGAGGTTCATCCACATTGTGGGAGGATAGTCATTTTCCATAGGTCTTTTAATATATATCATTGAACACACATCAAACGGGAGCAACACTCTTGGTTTCTTTGAAGACCAAAATTACAACGAGAGGAATAAATCACCGGTTACTATATTGTATGGATGATTCAGTGCCCATTCCATCCACTCTACAGCAGAAAAAAAGAAAGCACAGATGTGAAAATACACAAACCCAGCAGTGTCTGTGTACGTACATGCCAGACTTTTGGGGCCCTAGTTGGGTAACCTGAATTCCAGTAATATGTCTGTTCCTCCTGTTCCTCAGTGCCTGGCTGTGGGCCTTTGGATGCTCCCAGCTAACAGGAAAATAGCCTCAGGGAGTTGGCCACATCTTTGCAAGATATTAGAAATAGGGATATCAGCTGTCTGTTTCACGAAGATCCTGAATCAAAGGCTCTAAAAAAATGCTACTTAGGGTCAAGGAAGGAGATGAAACTCAGGAATTTCAGTCAATTCCTATCTTGCCAGCACATCGCTCATCTGCAAAGACACAGTGAGCTACCTCAGATAACTAATTCTCACAGTTTTCTTGTCATCCAGGTATCCAAACACACCTAAGGACCTTGAAGATATGGAGCCAAAACTCTCTACAGCTTGCTTTCTTCATCACAGCCTTCAAATAATATTTCTTTCCTCTCACCTTTAACCTGCTCTTCAAATTGTAACTGTTTACCCAAACAACTTCCCACTTCAGCTAAGAGACACCAAGGAACCACAAATTAGAAGTACCCAATTATCACCAATGAAGCAAATACAACCAGAAAAAAAACCCAAAATCAAGCAAAATCTTGATAAAAACAGTCACGCAGTAGCAACACCCACTCAGGAGAGAAGAATTAGCTGGATTTGGCCACTGCTGATAAACAACATGTGAGCATATCCACTAGTTTCAGAGTAGGGCTTCATGGGCCACAGAGGCAAAACTAACCTAATCCAGCATCTCCCACCTCTATTCCTAACTCCATTCTTCACATGACTCAGTGAAAGAAGCATGAATAATTCTGTATCTGATAAAGCTGTTTAAGCAGGGCAAAACTCTTATCTAACTCTTACTTAAGCAATAGGAAGTTTAATCTCAGATTTGTCTTCAAACAGCCCACTGAGGATTGCAACACTCACATAATTCGCAATGCTCACATAAAAAGACAAGACAAAAAAGCCCTCTGAACTAAAGAAACCCTTGCTGACTAGGCAATAAGATTTGTCTCACCCACACGGTGAAGTGACCTGGAATTCTGTGTTAATACAATCCAGAATGAAAGATGATTGGCACACGGGGATGCTCCTTGGTGCCCGCTGTGACTGCACTCAAGGTACACACATGAACAGCTGGCAGAGAGCAGCTGGAAGGGAAGGTTACAGTCGGAAGAGCCCCTCCGGCACAGCACACAGTGGCAACAGACCTTTATTATTGCAAGGCACATGAAAGGCAAGAGTAGAAGAGGTTTCACACAGTCTGTCCACATCCAACACTGCAAGCACCAGAGTCTACCGTGTCTGGATGATCCGTCCAGTTCGGCCACTGCCTGTTGTGTGATTTCAGGCCACTCCGTCCATGGAAAATGGACAAGGGGCCAAACCTGATGAAAAGGAGTGGAGAAGCCACTTGCCAAGGTGAGCAGAGCAGAGTCAGGTTGTAGTAGATGCCTTGGACTGGACTCACAAGCAGTGAGTTCACAGGGGACATCTTCCCCCAGCTTAACCAAGCCACCCTCAGAATAGGCACTGGGTGATCTTTCAGCATCACACAAAATTGATGCAGCAGAAGCAAAATCACAATCTGAATCTCAAGGGAAGCCTTTCTGCTGCCTTGCAGAGATTGTTCCATCTCTTCCTGAAGAACTCCTAAGTCACTAATCACCACTGAAACCCTAACTGGGACTCCTGAAGTCAAATGCCCACTGACCCCAAGCAAATTCACTCCCCAGAGGAGGTCCACCCCAAACAAGAAATGAAGCAGAATTGTCATATAAACACACAGCGCTGGAGATTTGTGGTTGTATAGAATGTGTAAGGCAGATGAAAAGACCCAGATCTCCCTTTAATGCATTGCAATATTTTAAATAAAAACATCCTAAAGGTATTATTGTATGTCATTTACTTCCACAAATAACAAACAATTAACAACATTTTTGCCCAAATAATTTCAGCAGCACTAGGCCCTTAAAAAAACCCCCGAGCAATCTGTAAAAACAATTAGGGCGCAATAACATTAACCACCTCAGAGGATGACAAGCCATTATATTGTAGGCAAATTAGACACATTAGCCATTAGTGACTGTAATGACAGTCTCATTCCTATTCTGACCACTTTGAAGTTCAAGCAGTTTACCATCTGACTGACAGACTACTCAGTATTTGTCAGACAGGCGATGTTTCCACAGTGGAGAGTTTGAATACCCTTGGCCACTACTGACTCGAAATTTAAAGGATAGATGATAGATGGCTGGTAGACTGTGCTCAGAACTGCAAATGCCCTGAGTTTGGGGATTTTAAAGGAAGCTACATTCAACTGAGGATAGGATTTGGACTAATAGCTCTTTTAATAACTTTGGTTGTATCTTCAGGCTTTTCAAGACCTGTCCTTCCATCTAAGACCTGAGCAGCTCTCACACTGACACGCACTGCACCGCTGGCAGCACAGCTCAGTGCACTTGCAGAATCACAGAATGGTTTGGCGTGTGAGGGACCTTAAAGATCATCTCATTCCAAGCCCCCTGCAATGGGCAGGAACACCTTCCACTAGACCAGGATGCTCAGGGCACCATCCAGCATGCCAGGGCTTCTCACAAAAGCTATGTATGCAGAGTTCTGGCTGAGAGCTTTAAACACAGACTCACACACAGTCAAAGGCTTAATCCTGCTCATTTTGTTACTCCCACAAACTGTCCTTGCTCACAGCTGCAGTCAGGCACCACACACATCAAAACGGCAATCCATGGCTATTTACACAGGTATTTATATTTGAAAACCAGCTCTGGGAATCCTTATTCAAACACAAAACCCTCATTGAATCATTCCACAAGGACCAGGGCAGTCTGTGTTCCTGCATAAGCAAGAGTTTACATGGGTCAGATCTTTACATAAGGTTTCTGGCTGTTCAGAGAGAAGGAGGAAGGGGCAGTGCAGATTGAGGAGCCACTCACACTTGGTTGTCAGAGTTCAACTCAAACCACTCCAAATTACCCAGATGCTTTTGTTGACCTTGCTAAGTCACCTAGTGACGTTGTCTTTGACCCAGGTAGAGAAGGCAAAGGGGTAATAAACTCTTCTGAGGTTTGAAAAGTATGATTTGATCAAGCTAATTACCCAACATCTACTTCAACAATACTTATCTACTTCAACAGTAGGAGTCCAGTGAGTTTATAGGAGCAGAAACCCAATAGGTGTTGGCTCTGTGTAGCAAGGACCTGGCTATTCAAACACCTGCACAATACCACAGATGCCACCATATTACACAAAGCAGTAATGTGAAACTTTGCATATAGATTTTTAGCACAAACTAATTCAAATGTATGCTTCAAAACTGAGTAAAACCAAAATTGTTTGGTAACGAGAATCTGGCAGGAGACTAGGGAGAATGGCAATTGATGCTGTTCTTAAATAACATATTAATAATACATTAAAGCCCACTAAATATGAGACTATTATGGAAAGCCATGCTACTTGAAAGTCCACAGGCAGGTTTTCTGTGAAGCTCTATCCCTCCTTTCTCGTTCAAACAAAGACTCGCACTCACATGCAGTTTCCAGCAGAAAGTGAGAATCAGAGGTTTTACAGCAAGCTTGCTTAGAGACAGCAGGACCAGAGCAAAGACTGGGACACTGTTTCTGTTAATTACCTCAAATATACAGCAGCTTGCCTGATACGGACTTCAATTTCAAAACATTCTATCATGAAGAGAAGCAAATTTATGCAGAAAAAATAAGAGTTCTATGTCACAACTATTCGAATAATATACTATACTATACTCACTACATATCTTCAGCATACAATTTCTCTTAAAAACTTGATTTTCTTGAAGCAGACTGATTTAAAGCTCATTGTATTTAGTGCTGCACCAACCCATCAACAGACAAAGATAAGAAACAATATCTCCTTTTATTGCATGAGACTCTCTTCAACAGCATCTCCGAGATAATCACTATGCTTAAAGAGTGAAGAAACATATGGGCAAGTGGAATAGCTGATGAACCACACAGAGTTTTTGTTACTATACCATGTGGTGGAAACGGTCTAAAACTGTTTTGTAAACTGAAGCTGCAGCAGCGCTACCAATCTTCAAACAACATTCGATTTACAAACAAGAAAAATAACAGACCAAACTCTTTTCTACATCACCTATCAGGGTAACTTTTTAAAAATCTGGATTCTTCTACTCCCCAAAAGGGCATCTGTGGCACAGTAGGATTGAGATTTATTAGTATCCAAGAACATCAACCTCGTTTCTAGTGTTAGCTAAGTGTTTTAGCAAAAGGGTCATGCATCTGTATCTTATTGCTAGTTCTGTGTTAAAAGGAGGACTTCAACCAGCCCTGCCCAGTGAGGTAATATTAACACAACCCTACTTATTACTTATCATTGTGTACATCTGCTGCAGGCTTTGAAGAACTGTAAAGTTTCTGATAACCCAGGAGACAAGATATTAAGTGATCACATGTCTGCTCCCGTTCATGACAAATGCAAATACATTCAAAAAATACCAAAGCGCATCAAATAAAACTGTACATCACTTAAAAACAAACAAAAAAACATTAAAAAGGGGCAATAAGACTCTTGGAATTTGGATCTGATTCATTCTAGCTTTTACTGAAGAGGGCTGGGGGGAGATGTGGTTTGTGGGATTTGGGGGTTTCTTTGCAGGCACTTTGATTACTACTCACTCTGATCTTTAATTTTCTACTTGGAGGACTGGGAGAAAACCCAGCTTCCCTCCGGGAAAAGGAGGGAAATCTGCCTCTCTTCCAATTGTCTGTATTTTACCCAGACATGTGTGAAATTTTTGCGGGGATGCAAGTCTCCAATGCACACGCTTTTAGGGCAGGGCCGTTCAAGATCTTTCCCGCCGCAGGTACCCGGTTCTCCACGGCTGTCAGTGGCACCCTGACTGCAACGTTCCTCCTCTTATGTGCAGCTGTGCAAGGTGAAATGGGCTCCAAGGATTATCGCCATTTCCCAGCCACGTCAAAAGACAAGAGAAAAAAAGGTGCCTTTTTCACGTGGTTTCTATAATAAACCGCAGAGTCAAGGACCAGCGCGGTGCTTCCAAGTGCTCCTCGGAGCGGGCACGCTGACACAAATGCACATCCACGCAAACCTTCCCTTACGCATCCCAGGAAGCTCCACAAGCTGATCTTTCTGTGGCAGAAAGCTGGCAGTGCCCGTCACTGAGGGAAGCCGCGCTCCCAGCCCCGGGCTTTGTTAGCAGCCACAGGGGCTGCCGGTGCAGCTGCTATCCGGGAAGCGAGAAGCATCCTACCGTGCGGGCAACTCCGCAAGCCCCGGAAATCTCAGTCCCCTCGGAAAGGCATCCCTGCGAGGATAAGCCTCCATCCCCCGCGCCGAGCCCCCTCTCCTTCCCGCAGCAAACGGAGCCACCCAAAAAAAGTTTTGCTGGGCAAGAGGGGCAGGCAGGGCTGGGAAGAAAAGAAAGGGTCGGGGAGCAAAGAACAAAGTTTGGGGTTCGGCGGGTCGGGGAGGGCGCCCGGGCGGGCTCCGTCCGCCACCCGCCTGCCCGCGGCTCCGCGCCCGTCCCCGCTGCCCTTGGGCCGCGCACGGCGGTACCTGAACAGGGCGACCGCAGTCTGGTTCCTCCTCCACGCCTTGCCCTGCTGCAGCAGCACCCCCTGCACGATCTCCTTCTCGTCGGGCAGCCGGTACACGGGGAAGACGTAGAGCCAGCAGAGGACGAAGACGCCCAGGGCGCTGGCGCCCACGGGCAGGCGGGTGCGCGGCCACTTCCACGGCAGCCCCGCCATCCTCCTCCTGCTCCCGCAGCACCGCCGCGGCGCCGGGCCGCGCTCCGGCATCAGGCCCGCGCCATGCGGCGCCCGCGGGCTCAGCCCGGCTCGGCTCAGCCCGGCTCGGCTCGGCTCAGCCCGGCTCGGCTCAGCCCGGCTCGGCTCAGCTCAGCCCCGCCGCCGCCCGCGCCCCGAGCCCGGCGGGCCGCCCGCCGCCATCGCCGCCCAGCCGGCCGGGAGGGTCGGGGCTGCTGCCGGGGCTGCTGCCGCTGCGCCGCGGCTCGCTCCTGTCTCGGCGGTGGCGTCTGCCGCCCTTGCTCACAGTCATTTGGTCCCTCGCGTTCCCCGCCAGACGATGCTCCGCCGCTCCCCGCCCTCCCTCCGCCTCCCGCCGAGCTCCTCGCTCGCTTCTTCGCTAAGGACGGACCCGGTAAATTTCCACCCCGCCCCGGCCCGAGGGGTGCCCCGGCCCCGCCGCCCGCCCCCCAGCCGCCGGGGGAGGGAGAGAGGGAGGGGACCGGCGCCGGAGACCCGAGTGGTGCGGGGCTCCGCGGGCACCGGCCGAGCGGAGCGGAGGAAGGGAAGGAGGGAGAGAAAGAGGGAGGGAGGTCCCGCGCCGGGTAGCGCCGCCGGCACACGCCGACCCACCCTCCCTCCCGGCGCCGGGCTTTCTCCCCCGGCACACACCGACCCTCCCTCTCTCCCGGCGCCGGGCTTTTCCCCCGACACCGGCCGCGCCGATCTCCAGCGCGCCCTGGCGGGCATCAACCCTCGCCCGGACTCCTCCATCGCGCCCTCCCTCTGTCCCCGCATCGTGACTCCCCGCGGAGCGCCCGGACCGCTTCGTGTCTGGGCATCTCCCGCGGTCAGTCCCGGGTTCAAGCCCGGAAACCTCGCAGCCGGGATCACCGTGCCAGACAAAGTGCATCCTTCACAAAGTACATCCTGTGCGAAGTACGCGGGAAAATGTGTGGGTTAAGATATTCTATTTGAGAATGTAGCAAACTGGGATGGGGGGCTGGAAGGGGGTACAGCGAACCCAAAAGCAGAGCGTGCCCCAGCCAGCAGCACCGTGACCGAAGCAGCGGCTTTGTATCCGCACGTGTGCAGCATCCCCGACCCGGGGAGGGAGATCATTGTCTCGCTCTGCTCTGCGCTGGTGCAGCCTCACCTCGAGTCCTGTATGCGGTTGGGGCACCACAATGTAAGAAGGGTATAAAGCTACTGGAGAGCGTCTAAAGGAGGATTATGGAGATGGTGAAGGGCTTGAGGAGTGGCTGAGATCACTTGATTTGTTCAGCCTGGAGAAGAGAAAACGGAGGGGAGACCTGACAGCAGTCTACAGCTTCCTCACCAAGGGAAGTGGAGAGGCAGGCCCTGGTCTCTGCTCTCTGGTGACCAGTGACAGGACCTGAGGAAACACCATGAAGCTGTACCAGGAAAGGTTTACTTTGGATATTGAGGAAAGTGTTTTCACCCAGGGAGTTTTGGACACTGGAACAGGCTCCTCAGGGAAGTAGTTACAGCGCTAAACCTGGCAGAGTCCAAAAAGCAATTTGAACAGGGACATGGCATGATTCGATGTTGAATTTTGATAAACCGTGTGGATCCCTTCCAATTCAGGATATTCTACAATTCCATGTGCCCACATGCGTGTACTTGGGTCTGGTTGGGTCTGAAGAAAACACCCCGGGTTATACTCCTGGGTGGGATATGGGTGGTTAATGGGGTGTCCCACCCCTTTGGGTCTATGGCTGATGTGCCCAGACCTTGGGAGGGTTGGTAGAGAAGCTACCCAAAAGCCAAGGAGCACCAGCATTAGCCTGGCACACTTACTGCAATGCCCAGCTCAGGCTTCACACTGGGAACCCACCACCTGCCTGCCATGATGAGAGTGCTACATGAGTGGTCTTCAGCCCTCCTAAATCAGCAGAGTGTGATCATTTCATGCCAACAGAGTGACTCCAGCAGTAGAAAGCACCATAGCCAGGTAGGTTGAAACACAGGAGATATATTCATCTCCTCCCAGTGACAATCTCAGAGGCAGTCCCCAATTTCAGAGCCCAGTCTCTACTCCCTGGCATAAAGGGCAAATTCAGCCCAAGCTGGTACTATCAGTGTGGGTTCAGCAACCTTTCAGACCCACTGAGAAATGATGCAGACTCCCACATAACCCTAGAAAGCATTTTATGTGAGTTAGTAGCCAGCTGCTTTCTAGACTTCCAGCACATGGAGACTTGGCTACTTCGGGCACTTGGGTTGAGTGGTAACTGAGGGATGGCTTTGAATGCTTAAAACTTGGGAGACTGGAGGTAGCAAGAACATGTTGACAGCCTTGAAAGACAAGGATTAGCCTGACTCAAAGCATGTCAGCACAGAACATCTTGCTGATTGTGGTGGGTGATGGGGGGGAAGTAACACTGAACTCATCTGCTAAAATTATCTGGAGCACAGTGATGAAAGGCAGCTATTAGTCACCTAGCAAAGAGTGGCAAAAGAGCAATCTGTGGGTCAAGATTCTAACCAAAGCAATTAGAGATTTGGTAAAACAAATTTTGAGCTTGAAAACAGATAACCCCAAATTCTACAGCTCTTTCTGCAAAGGTCCTGACCTTTCCCTGGATAAATGGCTGAAGGAAGCCTTGAAAAAAATGGTGTGAAGGAAGGAAAGTAAGAAGAAAGTTTGACACAGTTAGTTTATTATCTCCTGGCCATAAGGCAGCAATAAAATAGTCATAAATACTAGCTGGGTGTTTAAACAGCATTTACAGCTAGAGATCCCAACAGATACTACTTAATTCTCAGTAAAAAAACAAACTTGGAAATCTCAATGCACTTTCAGTGCTTGAGAGAAGGAAAAACATTCTCTTTCATAGTGTGTTGCCATGTAGAAATATACACTGACAAATGGTGCATTAACATCATGATATCTAATGAACACAAAAATGCCAGAAACATGTAATTGCATGAGAAATACTCTTCATTCATATCTGATTTGCTAGAGCTGTCTAGAGCATTATAGCTGTTTTCTCCATAGAAAAAGAAACTGAGCAAGGTATTTTAGTTAACCTCTGGCAAAAAAAAATATTTAGAGAGGGATAAATATATTCATTTTAGTAAAGAAATTATTCACCAATGGGAAAACAAGCCAAAACCCGTTCAATCACCTCTATTAAAAATGAAGAGAATCATTCAGTCTCGAGACTAATTCAGAACATAGTTAGCCAGACTCATAATAAGTAAAAAAAAAAAATAATCAGGGTTTGGAAAGTATAAAACTCTATCCCAGATTAAATCCTGACTCTTTGCTCACCTTTAATTGAGAAGAGAAACAAACCAGAGGTTTGGTATTGCGTGGGAAACCAGAAAGTGGAAAAGAACAAGAGAAAGTAGGAATGACTTATTCTTTCACTGTCCAAACTGTTTGTAATGAAGTGAGTTAAAATACACCCAATACAGACAAGATTCTGGGATATCTTTTATTTGTGAGATATTCCTGAGCCTTTCCTCTCCTTTTTCCCAGTCTGTTTCAGTGTGAAGCCCCAAGGCTGTTCACTGACTTCTTAACAGTCCACGGTCTGTCCAGTGCCATCACCGTGTCCTGCCTGCTGCCCGCAAGGAGCCGGATGGATCAAGACAGAGATGAGGCAGAGCTTGTTCTGTTGCTACTGGCTTGCCATGGGGAACTGAAAATGCCTGCCCTTGTTCTGTTTTTGCACAGGTGGGAATTACAGATACAACAGGAGAAGCTCAAACCCAGGTTTTTTACTCCAGAGTCAAATCTGTTTCTAGGCAGAGTTATCAGTTGCTGTTCTTCCCCTCTGTCAGTGAGCCCTGAAAAGAAGCGCACCAGTGCCTTCTGCTGAGGATAACAGCTTCAGGTAGAGAATAAACAGAAGGTAAGAATAAACTGCCAAAAATGAATCTTGTTTACAACCAGTCTGAAGTACCTCAGTGACACTTTGCAATTGTGGGGAAGATGTATACATGCAGTGATCAACAACCCATGTCTTTAAATCAAAGCAGAGAATTGATATTCAGGAGTGATCCTAATCTGTAGAACTCCATTTTAGTGAGAATTAAGTGGCAAGATTTAACCTCACCTCCATCACTTTTTTTCCATGTAAGATCCCCAGCCAGAAGGGCCAGGTATGCTGAGCAGCGTCCATCCTCTACAGCAAAAACAAACAAACACACAAACAAAAAGCTGTTCTTGAGAGGTGCCCTTAAAAAGCAGCACAGAGGAAAGCAACAAGTGAGAGCACGAAAGAACATGTCCTCTAAACACTCAGAAGAAATAGTGTGACTATCCACTGATTACAAAGAAAACACGATGCTGTGATTTTTCCAGTTTCCTCCCAAAACGCACTGGAAGATCCCTCTCTGTTCCCTGTTGCACTCCCCTCCTGCCCCTGCGGGTGGAGCTGACACTCTGCTCAGCCAACACCTTTCCCAAGCCTTAGAATCCAGGTTTTTTCCTTGCTCCCAGACCAAAACGAAGATCAGAGCTGCATCCTTCAAAAAATCCAGGTTTTGCCTGCTTTCATTTGGAGAATCTTGTACTCCTACAGGCATCGCTCTCTTTCAGCTCTCTCACTTCCAAAATAACAGGGATTTCCCCTTCACTTCAGCAACCCACGCACTTTCCTCTCTGCAGAATTTAGCAGAGAAGTTGCACTGGAATCAGCTTTCAGGCTACAGCATCCTTTCAGTTGATGAAAGTGTTCTCATGCCATATACCTGGTAAATCCATTGTCTTCCGACTGCACTCAGTTACCACCTGACTGAAATTCATTGCTTTACGCCATGCCATCAGCTCTGCAAGTATTTCATGCTCCATTAGTACAGTCTGTGTGAAGGTTGGATTTGTTTTCTAAGGGAAAAGGAAGCTGACAAAAAAGTAGGAATTCTGTGTCTAATGCCAGCCCTTATTCCCCATTGCCATAAAGTGCTCCTTTGCTATGTTTTTTGACCCAACGTACAACAGCAAAATGTTCAGAAATCATCTCCTGTCTGAGCTATTATTGTAGGCCAGCTTTTGTGTGGTGTTGCCTGTGAACAGGCTGATTCCTCTGCATTCCTCCTGTTGATACAGTTGAAAAAACTGCCATCTGAATCTCACTCTGTAAGAATAACACACTGTGAACACCATTAATGGACACACAGTTGTCCTTACAAAGACCTGTTGGCAAATTCCCATTATGCTTCTCCCTATTGGAACGTATTCTGCAACTCCATTAGAACCACCAACAAATGTGCATTCTCACTGATAAAGCATTTTAAGCCACTGATATGACAGACAGTTTTATATAATCCTCTTGGAGGGGGAGAATTATAACTACAATATAAAATTAATGTTCAAATTGAAAGACAGAAATTGTCGGTTAGATATATGGAAAAAAATCTTTACTGTGAAGGTGGAGAGCACTGGCACAGGTTGCTCAGAGAAACTGGGGATGCCTCATCCCTTGAAGTGTGCAAGGTCAGGTTGGATCGGCTCTGAACAACCTGGGCTAGTGAAAGGTGTCCCTGCTCAGAGAGGGTTGGAACAAGATGATCTTTAAGGTCCCTTCCAATCCAAACTATTCTATGACTCCATGTATGAGAACTGTCATGACCAAAGATACCGTAGCTGGAGGGGTCCTATTGTATTAAGCACAATTTTTAAAGGAAATAAAATGCATATAAAAGGAACAGTAGAACATGCACATACACATGCACACAGACTGCAAGTACATCTCTGAAGCAATCAGGCTTTTCCCTTGTTAGTGTAGTTCCTTTTCCTTGGAGACTCAAACAGATTCTGACCTCATGTCTGACATTTGCTGAAATTTCGATCTGAGCAGTATCTGTCAGGAAGCAGTCATTCATAATTTAGTGTTGTTTAAGAATCCTGTTCATGGGAAGGTCATCTCTGATATAGAGTGGGACACAATAAATTAGGTCTTGCAAGAAGTAATCCCTCTAGAGTAGGATGATGTGGATGGAAGAAAAGCAGAGGAGAGGAAAAAGCTTGTTAATGTTGTTGCTGTATCTTTTCTTCCTATAACAAATGATCCTTAAGTTCTTATTAGGGAGAAACACGTGAATTTGTGTGATGTGGTAATCGACACACACTTTAAGGAGTGGAAAGAATCTTGCCATAGGTGGAATGTTAATGCAAATGAAGAGACAAGTGCAAATGTCTCAGAAACTGAGGCTTTTACTGTAGTGTGAATACATGGTACAGGTAGATTTGTACCTTTAATGTCCCTGTATCTTCCCTTCCTCAAAAACCCCTGTTGTAAACCCCTTCCTCATTGGTCTGTGTTAAACCCCACCCCATTGGTCCTAACCTGGGTCCCCTTTCATAGTAAAATTACCCCAGTCCTTAAAAGCTCTGTACCAACGGAAATAAACCCTCTTTGTCCTCTCCCTCTCCGGTGGTCCCGTGTGGCTTTCCTGGGTTCCGGGGGACCACGTGGTGAGAGGGGTGAGGGGAGAGAACAGTCCCCCCGGGTAATGAAAGCAGTGCCCGTGCCGGTGGGAATTCCAACCACCATTACAGTGTGAGACATCAGGAAGCCCCTCTGCTTCTGAGATCAGCTGCGAATTAACAGGAGATCTAGATGATTTGTTCAGTTGTCCACCCTGGAAAACATGGCAGAGAAAAGGATGATGCTAAAAAAGGCGATGCAAAAATGTGTTTAAAGAGAGGGTCCATCAAGCATGGCTGTAACTCTCCCTTTCCTCACAGGAGGGGTGCTCCATCTTTCTAATCAAATTGATATCCCTCCTCTGGACTTGCTCCAGCAATTCCATGTCCTTCCTGTGTGGGGACCGCAGAGCTGGAGGCAGCACTGCAGGTGGGGTCTCACCAGAGCAGAGCAGAGGGGCAGAATCCCCCCTCACCTGCTGCCCACGTTGCTTTGGATGCAGCCCAGGCCACGAGTGGTTTCTGGGCTCCCAGCACACACAGACCTGCACACTGTGACTTACGTGGTTTCCAGGGGAAGGCAACTTCCCACAAGGATCTGTAGTATCACCCAAAGAGGGTGTCAACACTGTCACTGAAAACTCAAGTGATCAAGGATTTGGGACCAACCTGCACAACTCTGCTGTACTTCAGCCATACTTCGCACCCCAGATCACAGCAGCTCCTTCACAGCTGTCAATTAATGTGGTCCCACCAGTGCTATCCAGGGTACACAGAGTCTGGACACAGTCATCTTCAGCTCTGGAGCTTTGTCATGCTTGTTTTTCTCAAGTTACTTATTCAAATGTGAATCCCTTTTTAAACAAAAAGGTTTCACTCTGTTGCAAGGTTAGTCCTGCAAAACATTTGAAAGGCAGGGAAATAACACTTTTTGTTCTTGAGAAGAGACAGAGGAGATGGATGACTCTGTCTTGCAAAATGTCCCACTGTGATGTCTGTCATCTAGAAGGAAAGCCTCACAAGTCATTAATTCAAACAGCTGGTAGGGCAGTCTAATAAATAACATAAGCTGTCTGGGAACATAAATATCAGCCCTTTTTTTTTTTGGAGACTTGACATTCTTTTGAACCTACCTATTCACTTTGTGGGAAATACAACATCATCAGCTTATTATATTTTAACACTGTTGCACTAAGAATAATTTTTTGGGGTAACAGAAAATTGATGGTATCTCAGAAATTAAGCAAAGAACAAAACTATTGACTTGAAATTAATCAGTCATCTGTTACACCAAGATGGAAAGTACAATTGTACCATCATTAATATGGTGGTGAACTGGAAGGGCCAAAACATAGGTTGGAATGTAAAACACGGAGTCTGAAAGCCAAGCCAATTGAGGTAACACATTATTGAGTGTCATTGAAAAATCAATTATAAAAATAAGCAAAGTCCTTACCTGCACAGCACAACGTCTGCAGACTTGAAGATTCATGAAAACAGACTGAATACTCCTGAAAAAACGTTGGGGAAAAAAATGCCCAGTGACGTGCCATGTAAAATCTGTTCCACAGGTGAATATAGCATCTCTTTCCTCTGACTGCCATACCCAACTGAGCTACTAAAAGGAAGAGAAATTATTATCCATAAGGTCTAAGTATTAATACCTAGCTTAAGTAGCTTAGAAAAATACAACAGAAAGACAAAGCAGGCTGACAGAGTTAACTGAACTTCCATTTTCCCTCTTTTCCACGTTCCTCAGTTGCTGCAGGGCAGACACGATTGCTGAATCACCACGGGAAAGTCTATGTTCATGAGATTCCCAACCCAGCAGTGTTTGGAAAAGCTTTGAAATATAGGTCATTTAATCACACTGCATGAAACCACCAAGCTTCGTCATGTCAGAACACAAGGAAGCTCTAAATTGCAGTGAAAGGTACTATTTATAGTCACTGTAACCACAAACTGAGAGGACAAAAAGAGGTGGATATCTCTTTCTCTTACTAGAATTGTGTCTTCAGAGAGGGAGATGGAAATTAAAACATTATCTATGAATCCACAGTGGCTGCCTGTACTCCGAAGAGTATAAAAGCAAAGGAACCTGTGACTCCAAGTGAACAGAGAGTCCGTGGTTTCCAAGATGGAGGGTGGATTTCTCCAAGCCGATCCTGGATTCTCCAGATTCTTGCCTTCAGCTTCTTCCGGGTTTGAACTGGGTTTAAATTTGACTTCTGTTTCTAGGCCATGGGTGTAAATAGGAGCTCTCACACACCCTGCAGTGATGGTTTGTGGTGCCTGTGTGGGATATCATTGCACCCCATCACCTACTTTCTGTTCCCAAACAAGAGGAGAGGTCTGGCAGGAAGGTGTAATTACAGCACAGTCTGTTGCTAGGCTGCTCTCCCCATTTCAGGGGTCATGATTTACAGCATGATGAATGGAACCTGCCTATGGAAAGACCCAAGACAAGCTCGGTGTCTGAGCTGCCAGCCTCCGAAAGGGCCTGAGAGACAGAAATCGTGTGCAGGCAACTCACTGGCTCCAGGCTTAGAGGAGAATTTTATCTTACAGTCCCAGCTGTCACAGCTTTGTGACAGTAAGCCGTATTTGACATTGCAGTGTCCCACTAATAGCAGAGGAAGCATTTCCAGAGAGTGATAGTACTAAGCACAAATGTGGGTATCAACAGTTTCCCTCCCTTGGAAGGGGAGTGTACAAAAGGATTTGAGTAGGAAAATGTGCTCAAATGCCCGAAAATTGTGGCAAACTTGAAAGTCTCTCTCCAGCAGCAAAAAGAAAACACAGCTCTGCCCACATGTAGTTACACACTGTGAATCCAACTGTCAAAATACTTCCCACAGCTGAGACCTGGAGGAGGGGCAAACACTCTTATTGCCGCTGGGACCTATTATTGGAACAAATAATGTGCTGTGTTTTGCAGTTATAATAATTACAAACGTCAGACATTTTGCAAAGTCTTCAGGTTTTTTTTATTCTGCAGATTTTCAAAATCTGTAAATGCTGATTAAGCAGATGAATCCTTTGATGGAAAGTTGGGAGATTTGTTCGTGTGTGTGTAGGTTTACAAAGGTAAGTTAGTTCCTGGAGGCTGAAGAGGAATTGAGTGTGGAAGAACATCTGTAGGTGACACTTTGCATCAGCACAGAACTGATGTAACAAAAAATGCTCTATTCCTTGGGGTCAGAGGCTTTATGATTGCTAAGTTTGGAAAATGGACAAGGGCTGCAGTCTGGAAAAATGTCAGCCCTATTATTTAACTATGGCCTTTGCTGTTCTGCCTTGGGTGCCATCTAGATTAATTCAAATATTGTTTCTTTTCCTGCATGACAGAGATCGCAGGAGCAGATACACTTGAGGTTTGAGTCAGTATCTGTTAAAACAGTGACTCCAAGTTTTGAGGTGATCAGCTCAAAATATTCCTATGTCTAATTGCAGTGATTCATTTTATGATTATTCAACATGAGACATCATCAGGAGCCAAATTTCCAGAGGGGTTAATTACTCACAACTAAAATGGTTCACAATAGTGCTAAAATACCATTATAAAACCATAGGAAGAGTGTATTAAACTCAGAAAAACTCAGCAAGACATTTCTGAGTTGACTACTCACTATCCCTTCTAATAAAACAAGGATCTTGTAGACCAAATTCTACCAAGTGTATTACCTAATTTTATAGGGAACTAAAGCTTTTGTTACAGTGAGGAGCTTACAGAGTTTAAATTGATTTTCAGTGTGTCTATTAAGATTTTCTTTCCCCGATTGCTAACTTAGGAGCACTCAGGCACTGTAAAGCAGCATACCAACCTATTGACTTAACTCAATTTTCTAACTAGATAGGATATTAACACAAGCATAAGTTTAAACATTTAACAAATAATGTGATTACCATGATATCAGTGACTCACTGTTTTATTGGCTTTTATGTTATCTCTGTATCAGACCCATGTTTAATTTCCAATGTCTTCCTTAGATTTTGTAATCTAATTTTCAGGAGCAGGATGTTTTGTCCCCGTTCCTCTTCAAGGAACATCCAGTTGTGCCTCTTGAGTAGTTGCTGGGTCATGTCCAAACATTAGCCAGAATTTTTTGACAGTTAAAAAAAATCCTGAAGTCAGCTGCATATGTTTGCATCTTTAGGTAAGAAATCCCACATCACCAATATGTTTGACATGCTCAGTTATTTTCATAGGTGTTGTGATTATATGCATCCAGAAATAACACAAATACATTTGATAGAATCACAAAATCATGGAATTACAGAATGCTTTCAGTTGAAAGGGACCTTAAGGATCATCTCATTCCAACCCCCCTGTCACAGGCAGGGGCACCTGCCACTAGAACAGGTTGGTCAGAGCCCCATCCAGCCTGGCCTTGAACACTCCCAGGGATGGGGCATCCACAGCTTCTTTGAACAACCTGTTTCAGTGTCTCACCACCCTCACAGGAAAGAATTACTCTCTAATATCTAATCTAAATCTACTCAATCTTTCAGTTTGAAGCCATTCCCCTTTGTCCTGTCACTCCAGGCCCCTGTAAATAGTCTCTCTCCATCTTTCTTGTGGGACCTGCCTGGAAGGCCACAATTAGGTTACCCCAAAGCTTTCTCTTCTCCAGGCTGAACAATCCCAATTCTCTCAGCCTTTCCTCATAGGAGAGGTGGCCTCCTCTGGACTCACTGCAAGAGATCCGTGTCTTTCCTGTACTGGGCACCCCAGAGCTGGATGCAGAACTGCAGGTGGGGTCTCACCAGAGTGGAGCAAAGAGGCAGAATCACCTCCCTTGATAAACCAGAAAGTGAAAGAAGAAAAGAGATTTTGTGAGTATTTCACTGCCTCTTCCATCTAAGACTGAGAGTTGATTTTCACAAGTTTCCTTAATCTCACAATTCTCCAACCTTCTGTTTGAAGATTAACAGCTAAAAACTCACTACTCAAAAGCTGTATCAGCACTTGGGTATTTCCCTCTATATTCCAGTCACACATGCTTCTATCTATCCTTTGCATGACTGTACATTCTTTCCACTAATTCACTGGTCTTACAAGTGTTCTGAGCTCTCATGTGTCTTCATGCCCTACTTACCTACAACAGCAGGACTTTAAGCAACTGAGGAATTTTTTTGGACATTATGCTAGACAATGGTCAAAAATATTTGAATTCCCCATCATTAAGGTTGTCAGGGCTAATATAATACAAGATTTTCTTGGGGGAAAAGTAAGAAGAGCTGGTAAAATGCAACAAAAGTGAAATTTGTATTTCATTTGATTTCTTGTCATCTCCATATATCATATTTGCCTTCTCTCTTGCTGTTTCACTCCCACTCATTCTCCTAATCTGTAAATTACTTTAGTCTGAGATATTTCCTGTGCATTAACTACATTTCATTGGCTGCCAATTCAGTCTTCTGTTTCTGGCACTTGCATTTGTATTTAGGCAACATGATGAAAATTAATATCATAATTACACCATTCAAGCAAATCACATGAATTAAGTCTGTGTCTAGCCAGCCAAAAATATCTTTGGTTGTCATTGGAGTGTACTTCTTTTTTTTCCTTCTCAAGTAGCATCACAAGACAGTGTCGTGGTTTAACCCCAGCAAGTAGCACACAATCGCTCACTCACTCCCCCATCCCACTGATAACTCTATCCCAGCTGAAATCAGGGAAGACAGTGGAAAACCTGCTCCTGTGTGCATACATTCTGCGGACAATTACTCCACAAAGGAAGAGCAGCACTCAGACTGTTCTCCTTTTTAAATACCATCTTTTAACTTTCCTATTATTTCTTGTGAAGTATTTATTCTGATTTCCTTAAAGCTCTTACTGAAAAATGTGACATTGTTCATTTTGAACAAACTTATAATCAAAACAAGTTACCAAACCCACATACCTTCTTTTGTATTTGCCCAGTTGCAATATCCTTTTCACCCAAACCCTAACGTTCTTCTCTTCCATCACCATGGGAAGGCCTCCCATATTTCCTTATAAGGTCTATTTGTACCCCAGTGTTTCATTGACTGGGCTTGAACTATTCTCTTAAATGCTGTCAAAAAAACCTCACCTGAAGGCTTCAAAGGAAGCAAACTGATCACACAAGCAACTGGCAGGACTGAACACACATCCTGGACTAGACTCACTTTACAGTAGGTATTTGAGAACAGTTGGCAATGCAAGTTTGTAATAGAATGAGCTGCAGAGAGATTAATGACACCGTGTTAGTATCTTTCACAGACTGGCTGTCTGATATCAAACAAATCTATGGTTAACCCATCGAACTCATTAATCACTTGCAGCCTCTAATGTCAGAATCCTAAAGGCTTGGACAACTGCTTTGAAAAGTCTCATATTGTTTCCTGTCAAATTTGTCTCCAAAGTACAGCCAGAGTGCTTGAGAGGCCAGCTGCTTGTTAATTGCAAAAACTAACCACTTTGTGGTTCATTAAATTAAACAAGACAATGTAATTGTTTTATTGCAGATTATCAGGTTAATTTTATGCACATGTATTTGAATTACCATTATTGCTGGGATCTAAGCAAACTTCTGTCCAGGCTATTTTCACATTCCCATTTAACATAAGTGATTTGGACACTGATTTAATTGCTGTAGTACAAACCCCTTTTATTTCTGAGGGGCCTGGTTGGGTTTTTTTAAGGCTAAACTCTGTGATGAGTTCAGGCAAATCATAATAAACTTTTCTTCTTAGGAAGGGAACAACAACTACATTGGATTTCATACCACTCTAATTACATTATTAAAATAATGTCAGTTTATTTATAGGAAAGGCAACTGTAAAAAGCGATGTCTGTTTCTCCCCATATATAATGAAGTTTGTTGCTTCCTGCCAGGAAGTTACCAGGACATGGGTTAGGCAGAGCAGCTCAGGCCAGACCTGAGTACTTGGGAAGACAGATCTTTTTCTCAGTTCCAAACTGAATCCATGTAAATCCATAGGAGGAAGAAGGATCTTGGGAAATCACACCTGCGCAGGGGCACACAGGCAAGTGCTGAAAGATGCTCATCTGCCCACCTCTCCAAGGTGTTTGATGGAGGGCAACACCAACCTCCGTGGGCAATAAGTCAGCACTTCCTGCACCTCACGGCTGCAATCCTGTGTGTGTGCAGCTGAACGTTTCCTGTTCTGCCTCAAGGCCATTGCTTTTTCTGCTGCCTGCTGCAGGTGTAGGAAACAGCCCCTGAAGATGGCAGCCTGGTCATTATTTTGCTCCAGCTGAGTCAGCCTTTCCTCACAGATCGTGTTTTGTGGGCTCTCCACTCTCTGGAGTGACAGCGACCTCCTCCAAGACAAAAAGGCAGAGAACTAGACTCTGTTCCATAGCAATTGACTCACTGAGACCATGAACCCCAAGTACAGAAGTGCAGTGGTGACATCTCAGACCATTAGCCCTGCTTTTTACTGTGGTAAATGTAAGTCATTAAACATGGTAACTGTGGTAAAACATAGTAACTCTCAAAGTAGGATTCAAAATGTTCATTCCTGTGGGTCAGTCTTCTTGTCCCTCACTGTAAATCTGGGCAATGATCCATATATTTGCAGCAAATCCTAATAATAAAAAGTTTCACATGAGAGCAAGACATTACTGTAGTGATTGCTGAAACAACACATTATCCTACTTTATTTTTCAAGTATTTCTTGCTTATTTTGGTTGGGGAGTCATCATTAATCTGTGTGCCCAGTTACCTATTTTCCTTCCTGTCATTTTTTGTTAATAGACACTCAACATCATGTTGTGCTCTTTCCTTGTTTCGCCCACCCACATTACATTCTTCTATCTTTCCTATCTCCTGCCTTTCCCTTTTTTATCTCAGCCCCTCTTCTTCTGCAGAGGCAATAGGGAAACAGTCCAGCAACACCAAACTCTTCTGGGCTGGGAGATGGCCTGCATATGAGCCTGCTGCTTGTGGAGAAAGTCAAAACCATCAGTGGTATCAGACACACAAGAGCATTTCACCTTCAACAAACAGTGCTCCAACACTGTCAACAGAAACGACAGCGAGAACATGTTATTGCTGAATTTCATTCTATTCACATGGCCTCCGGGCGAGTGTAACAGCTGATATATGTAAAATCGAAGTGACAATTTAAAAGCCTGTTTGCAGGTTTCTGACATGAACAAGAGATCCCTCCAGACCAGCGTGCTCTGATCACTCTGCACACAGAGCTCCAGCTGACAGAGTAAATGGGTGACGAAGCTCACGGAACGCAGCACAAGGGCAGGAGCTGAGCACCGGGGAAGACAGAGGAAGGACATTATGACAATTTAATAACAAGAGACTCTTCATTTCACCTTCTCTCAGCTATTTCCACTCATGCAAACAGCACCTGGACTGAGAACTGCACTTGGACAGAGCCCAAGGTATAAATAGATCACCAGTTTCAGTAAGAGCTTGGAAATTGAATTACAGCTCTGCAATGCAGTAGCTCTGCTGTCCCGCAGGGGGTGTGAACAGAATCTGCCATGTTCCAGTTCAAACACGGTGGCCTCCTCCTCCTCCTCCGTGCTGAGCAAAAGCACAAGGTAAGTGCATGTGTTGTTGCCTACTTGTGGTTAACCAACCTCTCCAGGGACAGGGCAGGGAGAGGAAGAAGGGGAAGCATAGCCCAGGGCAAGATCCCAGGAAGGAAAGGTGCTGGGTTCGTGGAGGACATGGATAGACTGTACAGAGAAGGAAGGCAAGAACAGGAAGGGTTGCAGCCTATAAATGCTTTCTCTTGCTCCTCTGGCTTCTAGAGTGCATGCCAGGAGATAATGCCATCTCTGCAAAGCTTCCCAGGCTCTTTGTTACACCTCCTCAAAATTGAAGAGCTCTTTAGGGGTCAATACTACGTTCACAAGGTTGTAATTACTCTGATGTTTTCAAAAACCTCACAAGGTTTCCAGGCAAAGGTTCTCCTTGATTAAAGTGTTATAGACATCTGATTTTAAGAAAATTAAACCAAAACTGGACTCACCCTAGCTCCTCTCCTTCCTACACTTTAAGGAGAAACATCTGTACATATTAATGGAAACGCTTTTGCAACAAAAATAAATGCATATCACTTAACCTGAGTGTATATGTTTATGCTAAAAATGTGCAAATCAATTGAAATATTACTCGTATTTCAAAAAGCTACATAAAAAAATTTCAGACTCCATCTTTCACTCAGCAATTTGCCCATTGACTGATACACACAGTAAATTATTATCCAAGATCATTAACTCCAATTATATTAGTGCAGACCAAGGTCTGTTTTCCAGACGTGTTCGTGACGTGGGTGCAATGACAGCAGACCCAGCGCCACACGGATCTGAATCTGGCCGATTGTCATTTGTCACACTATACTCACAAGGGTGGTGTTTTCATGCCTGGAGAGAGACTGGCTTCTCCCGCTGTCCCCCAGCGTGGCCTTGGCGTGTTGCTTCACACCTCTGTCTGAGCTACTTCAGTCATGAAGCAGAGAAATGACAACCAGCTGATTTTGTGAAACACTGGAGGTGTTACCCATGTAGAAGTGTTACCTGCTGGGCTTGTTTGTACAATGAGGAGCAGCAGCCCCACTTGCTCTCATACCAGGCAGCGTTTGCACAACTGACTTCTTGAAAACCTGGGAAGAAAGCCAGCCTTGTGCATGGAGGAGAGCCCAAGGAAGCCTCAGCCCTTTCCTGTCACTGGAAACCTTTGGCACGTCAGACTTATCACAACTAATGTAAGCTATGCAAGTTTAAAAATGGATGATGATTCAATATTTAAGCTACTGTGTCAGTCTACATCTTCAAAGCCAGTTCACAGGACACCCTGTGTCATGCTGGTGCCCAGGCCCCCAGGAGTGGTGGGGGCTCCCCAGGGGGGCAGGGCAGGGCACAGGACAGTGGGGGCACTGGGGCAGCCCCAGCTCAGCAGTGCCCCTGGCCACACAGGGCTGGATGAGGGGGCTGGAGACCAGCCCTGCTGCAGCATCGCTGGGGCAGGTGGGCCCAGGGGCTGAAATGGGGGCAGGGTGGGATGAGGCCAGGCATGGACTATAAGACCTGTTGGTGCTCCCAGGGCCTGGCACTCTTCTGAGACAGGGAAAGTCACTTCATCCTTTTTTGCTTCATTTCTGCATTGCAGAGTAGTCAAAGTTGAGTTTTCTCCTATCTACCAAAACTACAAATTCTGCATAGCAAGAAAACTTGCCACACGGCCCAAGGCTCATGGATCCATGGATGCTGCAGGAGCACAGTTGTTCCCAATGTGTTCACCAAGAAAACTCTGTTACTCAGATCACTCATCAAAGCTTCCATCCATCCTTATTCGAACACTCAAAGGGAGATGAGAACTCTCCCAAAACTTCAGTCACTGATGTCTCTCACTCTTTGTAACTGTTTGCAATCCCCTGCATCTGCTTCTCATGTATCCACCTCTCAGTAACTCTCTAGGTGCAGGACTGCCTTCCAGTCTGACAAAAGTGAACCAGAGCCTCAGGATTCATTTCTGAGGAAATTCTGATTTGAACTGAAGACCAAGGAAAAACTATTGATTCCAGCTGGGGATAGGGGAGCCACAATCAACCTCACACTGTTGACTAGAGGAGATTTGCTCTCACTCTGCACCTGTTCGTGCATCAGAATGCACAAACTCAAAGGTTAACATGGATAAATAATGCAAAATGAGGATTTTCCAACCAGCTCTGAAAACAAGCTTCTAGCTGAAAAGAGAAAGTGGAATGTTATTCCAGAAAATGCATTCCTGAGGCACGGAGCCAGCTGGGACTCCAACATGAAGCCAACAAATCCATTCAAGTTTATTCCTGTTCACCTCCAAGCTCAGCAAGCACTGTGCATCTCCTAAAATAGTAGTGGTTAGAGAAAGATGTGGAGAGAATCAGCAAGAAGTACCAGCATCACCTGCTCCTCCCTACTCTGCTGCTATTTTCCAGGGGAGGGGACAGTTCTCCAGGCCCTGAAGGCCTGACATAGACCCAGCTTTGCTGCTGCAAGTAAAGCTGTGCCTAGAAAAGTGGGTTTTTACAGCAGATGCTACCACTTCTTCCTAACAAAATACCACCCAATTTGTTCACAATACTGAAATGAAGGTTTGAAACCCAACCTTGGTAGCTTTTCTGAGGGCTGCAGATGGGAGCAGGGCTCCCTCTACCCTGTGTCATTTGGGCTCCTCAAGTCAAGAGAAAGCAGCAATGCTGTGGATTAACCCTGGCAGGCAGCCAGGCAGGCACAGCTGCTTACTTGTTCCTTCCCACCCAACCGGAGGGCACGAGAAAACTCCTGAATAGAGACAGACAATGCAGCTATTCCCAGAGTAAATTCCTGACAAAGCAAGGTTCACTTGCACATCCTTATCCCTTTTTTTTAAGACTGGAAAAAAACATAAATAACAATAAATGCAACGTAAATGTACAACTTTCCACAGGTTACATTTATCCAACTGGACTGATTAAAAAAAGTTAAATCCCAACTAAACAGTTAAAACCTGCGTTTGTAATATCTGGAAAAATAATTAGAGAAGAATGAAAATTTCTAGATGAGAAAGTTCCTTCTCTCTGTCTTAATGAAACCACTACAGAAACTGTGACCTTTTAACACCTAGAAATGAAGAGATGACATTAATGCCTCCATAGAAGCAACCACCACCCCCCAGAAAGAAAAATAATCAAAACTTTAATGTGCTACTTTAGAAAATATTTCATGCTGAATACTTATGCTGAAAACAACTTCTTGTGCCAGATCCAAGACCTTTTGAAGTTATTCATATTCTGCCATCAGCTTCAAAGGGGAACAAGATTTGCCTTGCAAAATAATCAAGAGCGCTTGCAACTGTTCACAGGCGAATTAATTCATGGCAGCTTTGGTTGCAACAGCTGCAGAAATTGGAAAGACGATTAAGTGTATTAGTGACGTGTTCTGGTAAGTACAGAATTCAAACACTTCAAATATAAAGGGTAATTAACTCAGAACTGTAGGATCATAGAATGGTTTGGGTTGTAAGGGACCTTAAAGGTCATCTGTTGGGGGTCTGATGTTGAGGAGGGTGGTGGGGGGTTGTTGGGATGCGTCTTGGAGGTTGTCCTTGCCATGGGCAGGGGCACCTTCCACTAGACCAGATTGCTCAGAGCCTCATCCAACCTGGCCTTGAACACTTCCAGGGATGGGGCAGCCATCTCTGCTAACCTGTTCTCACCAGCTTTACAAGTAAGGAATGCTTTCCTAATATGTAACCTAAACCCACTCAGTCTTTCAGTGTGAAGCCATTCCCCTTTGTCCTGTCACTCCATGACCTTGTAAATAGTCCCTCTCCATCTTTCTTTTGGGTTCCATTAAAGTACTGAAATGCTGCAATTAGGTCACCCCAAAGCTTTCTCTTTTCCAGGCTGCACAATACCAGTTCTCTCACAGAGAGGTTCTCCATCTCTCTCATCAACTTGGTGGCCTCCTCTGGACTCACTCCAACAGGTCCATGTCCTTCCTGTGCTGGGGAACCCAGGCCTGGATGCAGCACTGCAAATGGGATCTCAACAGAGTAGAGAGGCAGAATGCCCCCTTCACCTGCTGCCCACACTGCTTTGGATGCAACCCAGGATACAATTTTTAGCCCAGGATAAAAATAACAATGTAAGATTCTATACAAAAAATGTTCCTCTGAGGAGAATTGGGGTGGGACATCTTTAGTATATACTACATCCAGCTTACACACTTCCCTATTACACATATAAAAAGCCAATAAATTTTATAAAGAAATTTATTGTGCAAGAATGATTCTCATGCTCATTTACAATGATATAATTATTTTTAACAAATAATCATGCCATTGCTTAATTTCAACACGAAACAGAATATTTACATTCAAGTTTACATCTTTGTTCAAGTTCCATGTACGATATTGTCAGAATTAAGTAAGAATGCATCTTCAAATCAAAGTTTGCATTTTTTCTTTTATATTACAATATCACCACCTTTCAGACATTTACTGGAAATGACAAATTTCCTCTCTTTGCAGTACTCTCATTTCCCAGCTACAGTACTGGAAAAGAACAAAAACAAACAAGAAACCCCAAACAAAACCCCAAACACAAAGCCAACCTGCAGAAAACAGTGTTGCAGACATACATCAATCTCCAATTAGCCAAGCATTTCCCACATGTTAAATGGCAAGGAGGCTGCAGAATAACCTCTGCACAAGTGACTTGTGGGATCCTTGCAAGAGATCATTTATTCTTTAAAGAAAATGAACCTCAGGACAATTCTTCCACAGAATCTTAAATAACAAAAAGACTTGTTTTGTCAATATTGAAGTGAACTTCCTCTAAGAGCACCAAACACACTTTGGAACTTTTTGTTCTGTTTTTTCCCCACCATAGGCATGCCCAGGAACACAGCATTGTGATCTGGCCCCTTTGTAAAAACAAGGAACAAACAAAAACCCCCCTCTCAAATACACATTTGAAACATTTGCTGTATAGTAATAATCATAAAAAAATAAACCAGCAGTTCACAGAAATAAAGACCAAAAAATCCCCCCAACATTGAAGGAAAAAAAAAATAGTTTTAGTGTGCAGAAATTCAAACTGTGGCTGTTTGGTGTTCCTTTTTCCTTTTCACACTCTAAGGGAAATTCAGCCTCCTGCCCACATTTTCTCGGCCTGAACACAACTCTCTCACTCCTTGGACAAAGGCTGCTAACACAGTCACCTCCTTCCCACCTCGACCCCAGAAGCAGCTCATAGGACACCCAGCCTCAGAAATGCTTCTGAATTACAACTTACTGTGGTCCCACTGAACAGCTCAAGAACCAAACAGAATTTTTGCTTAATTCCACAGTTCCATGGGATGCCTGCTATTCTAATCCACACTCTCCTATCAGTGCTTCACCTGCTGCCTAGATTTCACAGCAGCCTGGAATTGTAACAGAGGAGCCAGAGCACACCTGCCCGTACCCTGCCCTGACTCCGACATAAAGTTCAACAACATTAAAAAACGTGATTGTCTTGGACTTTGGCTATGAATGTTATGGAGACACACTGATTTTGAAGATGCAAACCTAAACATTCCCACATTTTAAATAATCTTCATATTTGGCAGAGACTATTTCACTTTTTCTGTCTTCATGTTGTGACATCTCCTGCAGAACTTGTGGGCTGAGGAGCAGCCATGGAAGGCTGTACTGGTAACACTTCCAGCTCAGATTCACGGACAAATATGACAGCATCACCGCTGACATTTATTAAACACTGAGCCTGGGAAAAAAGACAACATGCAATTACTAAACATTAAACAACAGTGTATTTTATGTTTACTTAGATCTGCTAGATAGACCTACACAGAAGAGTCAATGGAGAACACGAGAAGGACAAATTATTAGAATTTATTAGTGAAGCAATTTGTGCCGTATTTTCTTTTATATTCACTTCTGTGCTATCAAACATGCAGATGGATTCTTTTAAGACCCCACAAATTAAATATTTGGGTAGCTGTACTTGCTTTCACTACTGTTTTGAACATACTCCATGTATCAAAACAACCATATTCCATTGTTAGTCGTTACTAATAAAGTTTTGTCCCTTTATGTACAAAAGGTGCATTTTATATGAGCAACTCCAGATATTTTTATGTGGAGTTTGGATGAAAATCCTACACTGCAACATCAGAAAAGCTAAGTAAGTTCAGCACTCCTGTGCAACTGTTTTCTGCAATTCATTCTAGTAAACTCAGTACTTTTACCCATCTGGGTATTTATGAAGCATATTCCTAATTTTGTGTTAAGGCAGGTGTTCAAGAAGGCTCTTGGCTTCTTCAAACTTTATCACAAGATACGCACAACTGTTACGCAGACACAGATCTGCAGAGCTGCTGTTTTTTAAATACATCAAATGTGTATTTGTATCATACTAATCACAACAGCATTTTACTTCACATCATAATTTACCTGATTTTTGTTTGGGTTCTCCATGAAAACACACTGCTTCATTATGTAGGAGACAACTGCATTCCCCCCTAGAGCTGCAACGTGAGCTCTCACCATCGCAAACACTTCAGCAATAAAAGCATGGAGAAAACCACTGACACCACCCTCCTGTAATGGAAAAAAATACATTACGTGTTATGTTAGGTCTAGAAACAAGATGTTGAAATACTTTTCTTAAATATTTATCAGCTGAGTAGTTGAGTGAATCCTAAATGGTGTATTGTAGAGAAGTTAAAAGCTATTCGCTGTTTAACTGGTCACAGTTATAGATCAGATGGAGAGAGACGATTTACAAGGGCCTGGAGTAGCAAGACAAGGGGGAATGGCTTCACACTGAAAGACTGAGTAGGTTTAGATTGGACATTGGAGAGAACTTCTTTCCCATGAGGGTGGTGAAGCCCTGGCACAGGTTGCCCAGAGAAGCTGTGGATGCACCATCCCTGGGAGTGTTCAAGGCCACACTGGGTAGGGCTTTGACTAACGTGGTCAAGTGGAAGGTGTCCCTGCCCATGGCAGGGGGTTTGTAACTAGGTGAGCTTTAAGGTTCCCTCAGTGATTCTATGAACTTATTGTCTGAGGAAAACTATGAGAAGTAGGTTATTCATTCATGACTCATTCTCTGCAGTCAGTATATTACATATACCCATGCTTTTCAGACACTCCTACACCTCTGCAGGAACATTAAACATTCCAATGACAGTTCAATAACAACTTTATTCTTTTGTCAGGAAGGATACTGCTCTTTTCTTTTTTTTTTTATAACTGGAAAGCAAATAAAGAATAATTTGTACTGAGGCTTAACAGAGATTTGGACTTCTTGGAAATTACTGGTAAGGAGTGGCCATTACCTCTGATCACTCCAACTTCATGTATGTTAATGACTGTCATTAATTCTCAACACTCAGTAAAGAAATGACCCTGCAAAAAAAGTAAGCAAGGGACAGAGCAGAGACTTGAGCTATTCAAGCTATTTATTTTATTTTCCTCCTTGAAGCCCAAAAGATCTTCTAGCAATCCCATTTCATTAATTTTTTTGACTTGATGGTGCTTGTGGGGAATTTTTACTTCTTTGGTGCCAACCTAAATAATTTAAACTGATGTGAAAGGAGAAGGGAAACAACAAAGTATGGATAACCCTTATGAAAGAATTTGAGCAACTACATAGCGGGAAAAACCCATCACACACAAACCAGGCAACCAACCCAAAGAATAAAATTCCACAGAAAAAAAAACTAAGAAAAGAAACTGATCAAGCAGAGCTCACTATTGGTTCAAAATACCTGCAAAATTTCAAAATGAAAGGCAAGACTACCAAACTTCCCACCTGTGTGTCTATGTGCCACTGGGGAAAGGAGGCAGAGAGATGAAGAGATTGAACTAAGCTGAATTTACATAGGTTGTACTCATACCTACTGGAAGAAGTATAATCTACCTCAAACAGACTCATAAAGACATTAAAAAAACCAAACATATCTCCGATGAAAATTTAGAGACAAAAGGATAAGTATAACTTTAGCAATCCCAGCATAAAGCAGGAATTAAGTCAACTGCAGCCAAAAATCAAAATTCAATACAAGTTTATCATTCTCATGAAATTTCAACTTTGTCCAAGTGTTTTAACAGTTATAACAGCTAATATGGAAAAAATACATTATAAACCTAATACAAAGTTTAATGACAACAGATAACAAAAAGATTACAAATACCCACCCTGTAAAGAGCAAAACCTAAAACTAATGGATCAATCAGACTTTAAATTATCATTCATTTTGATTCTGGTATACATTTCAGCCTATGAAAGCGTTCATAGGGCCTCAATATTCTGTAAGCAACAGAAACACAAATGCTGCCAATTACTTTCCTGTGGAACCTGAAAGATATTGCTGGAGTTGGATGTAATAACTGCTCTGTTCTGTCTCCATTACAGCCTCAGGGCAATACTGTGCAACCAGTATTAAGACTAGTTTGTGCCTCAGCCTATGCAGTAATTTAAATTAGCTGCCCGGGGTGCTGGAAACAGCACACTGAGAGTATCCCAGAGAGTGTAGAACCATCCCAGCTCCATGAAGGAGATGAATCAAATACATGAGCGACCCTTCTCTGGTGGGATCTGCTATCACAGCTACCGAAGTGGCTTATCAGCTATTGAACTTGTATCTAGAGAAGCTGCACTTCACACAGAAATGCCATTTCCCTGATCTGAAAATACTTTCCTTTTGAAAATACTGTCCCTTCTCACACACAGGTTTCTCAAGTTAAAAGGGGCTGTAACTTACAAGATCCAAACAAGATGTCTGTCTGATCAAAGTTTCTCTAGAGAGCTCACAGCTCCTTCTCATGAAGGCTGATCACCTTTAGCAACATCTGTTCTGTAATTTCATCAATATGTAATCAGTAAGAAACAGCACACCCTTCAGCAGTGACAAACCAGGCAAGAGGTACACTCTCTCTCTGTGGCCAAAGGCAGAAAGATGCATGTCCTTCTCAAAAGGACATGAAAATTATAAGGAACACGGTTTGCATTTTGATACGCTAAGAGGATTATTTGTTTTCCAGATCCAGACTGGAGATCATTGTTTGAGTATCACTAGCCACACCTGTAAGCTGATGGTGTAGTTATACATTCCATGATGTACTTTCTGATGTTCATCACACCGAGTTTTGTTACAGAGAATGCACAGAATGCAATGTTAAAAATCAGCACAACAGTTACCTACAACATGGGTAACCCTGTATTAACCAAAGAATTTTAAAACCCAAATGCACTGTGAAAGTTAATCACTGAGCTTGCTAAACGTGAGGAGAATAGATGAGTTGGTCTAGTGGAAGATGTCCCTGCCCATAGCAGGGGTTTGGAACCAGGTAATCTTTAAGGTCCCTTCCAACCCAGGCCATTCTGTGATTCTATTGTTTTTTTTTTATTATCATTTAACTTGATCTCTCTCTTTTAGGTTCAGATGATCCCAGCTACCACTGTTGGTCAAATATCCATTTTTCCATATAGTTCTGTCTAACAACTCACTGGTTCAGTATTATATCCAACTCAACAGCAATGGCAACGGTTAAGTAACCCCTTCCTAATGCTGCCAAAACACAAAGCAGCTATGTGTGTTCTCCAACAAGAGCAATGCAAAGGAACTTACTTCCCCACTCAGTACCTATCCTCAAGTGACACAAATTCTATTCCCTGGCTGTGCCCTACCTCAACTCAAATCTCTTCAGGTATTTACCTTTGATTATTACAATTAACAAAAAACGCTAACCCCTGGCACACAGCTCACCTCACGCAAAGAAGTGGTTTCTCGTATAAAAAACATGTTGATTATCCCAAGATATTTGGTTATTTTAGCCCCAGGTAGAAAAGAAAGAGGTGTCATCTTAACAACTGAGACGGTAGAATTGGTGCATGACGGAACAGAACGGTGCCGTAAGTATCCCTCAGCCAATGGACTTGCTTTATCAAGTGAAGCAGCTAAAAAGATGAGGAGAAAACAAGAGGAGAAAGTAACTATCAAGATCGACCACTGTTTCTCAAAACACAAAAACTCTTCTTTATGGTTTCCAAATAGCTTGGTGACAACATTCAGCTGCCTGTGATGCTCAGCCATACCACGTGAGAAAGGAAATCATCATGCAAAGCATGCAAAAGGAGACAAAAAGCTGAAATGGCATTTATTTGGAAGAGTGGCATTCCTGCAAAGGAAAACATTGAGGCGAGCAGCTGCACAGACAACAATCAGTTATAAAGTGAAGGTAAAGAAAAAAGTGCCAACATTTTGAAATACATATTCTGCTGGAGGAACAAATTATAGGAAGTGTGAAAGTTGTTGTGTTTCCCCAGTGCAGCATTTTCCATTAAAACAGGTATTAATCTCTGCTAATTTAAGCAAGATAGTCAGACCTGTGGCCAAAGAACTACTAAAAAAACAACTCACCACTTGCTAATTTAGTGACCATTGCCTTGACTGTCACCTTGGTGATTGCTTCCTGTTTCTCACCCCAAATTTTCCAAGATCATACATACACCTACATCCATGCAGTGTATGTTATACAATTAGTAGGCGTACACATTTATCGAGAGCTAATTTTTACTAAGTGAACAGAAACACTATATTTTGCTTTTTACGCTACTGGTTCATAAACCCTATGTGAGCTTACAGAGATGTCAACAATGTCGGCAGTTTTCACACTCAGAATTCACTCTACACGTGATCTGCAATGCCTCTGCTGGGCAGGGAACTCCACTAGTCACCACTGGGAAATCAGAGATATGTCTCAGATTATCATAACGTGGTAGAAACAGCCGCCTACTTGTCTTAATTGATCCGCGCCTTATGGTCTGAGCTTTCAGTTTAATGAGCTCTATCCAGTTGTTGCATCTGTCTGCAAAGGAACTGTAATCAACTGACGTTGCTGAAAACACAGACAGAAAAACAAAAGAAAAAAAAAAACAGAAAAAAAATATGGATGATGTCTCTTGCTCATCTCAATGCTCCTTTTGAGGAAGCAATTACTGAGAGAGAACAACCATCCCTTTCCAGGTCTGTTTAAAGGAAAAGTTACAGTATAGGTTTGGACTGGTCCAAACCAGTGTACCGATTTCTGGTGATGTCCCAGCTCTGAACCAACTGCCTGACTGGGACTTCATCACTGAAAAAACATGCAAATACAGTCATTAATGACTTATGCTAGATTAGTTTTTTTTTAATCTCAGTTTAGGTATTAAGTTCTGGCTTCTTTAACTTTATTTAAGCCTTGTTTAATTTCAATTTTCATTGCTATTCTTTTCCTCACAAAGAGCTGCTGATCATGATTCAAACTTCCCAACTATCTTTATCAATAACTAACCTACAGACTGAAAAAAAAAGCTTTGGTGATGAGGATAAGAGTCACAAGCTGAAACAACACCTTGGTTTTAAACACAAATGAATTCTCTTTGCAAAACACTGTCTTCCTTGCCCAACATCTTCCCTCCAACACCCCCTCCCAGTATCATTCCAATAAGAAGTAAGAGTTGTTTCTGCTATGACTTTGGGTATTAGTTGCAGGGGTGTTTGCATATCTTTAAAAAAAAAAACAAAAGGGTTTTTGCAAACTCCGTTTCTTCATTATCCCGAAGAAATGGAAGGAACACATGCTAACTTCAAATTAAGACAAGCAAAACAGCTCTTTCAGGAAACTAATTTTCTGTCAGATAAAGTGATATCAATGTATCTGACAGAGAGAAACTTATTAACAAATCTGAGTTTTGTCATTAAAAAACACGTCAAAATATTATGATATCATTAAGCCACACCAGAGCATGCATTCTCAGTTAACCAGTAAACGCTTCCTGGATTAAGACACATCCAAAAAGAGTATACCAATATCCCAAGAATGCTCATTCTGTTCTGGCATATGGCTAAATTAAGTAAAAAACTCACCTCTCTGAGCAGCAGGAATACCTGTGTGGGAACTTGCACCCTCCAGGCCTTCTAATAAGACAAAATTAAGTCCGTTCAAGTAATACGTTAAGCAGAGTCACATACTACAGGACAACAGCTTTTAAGAAAAAGTGAGAGACACTATTTTCAAGGGCATGTAGTGATGTGACAAGGGGGAATGGCTTCACACTGAGTAGGTTCAGATTAGCTATTGGGAAAACATTCTTTCCTGTGAGGATGGTGGAGCACTGGAACAGGTTGCCAAGAGAAGCTGTGGCTGCTCCATCCCTGGAAGTGTTCAAGGCCAGCCTGGTCTAGTGGGAGGTGTCCCTGCCCATGGCAGGGGGGTTGGAGCTGAATGAGCTTTAAGGTCCCTTCCAACCCAAACCATTCTATGATTCTTACAAAAAAATACTGGAGTATAATATAAAAAACCCTAAACCTCTATACAGGATACTATGCACTTTGATAGGACAGAATTAGTATAAACAATTAACTTTACTAAATCTATCTTGCAATTTTAATAAGATTATAACAATCCAACAGAAAAGTAGCAATATATTAAATAAGCTGCTAAGTAAATGTAACTACAATGAAAGCTCGCCTCTAGTTGTGAAGAAATGACAGACGGACTAGTTATCTAGCTGAAAACCTCTAAGGCTGTGTACAGCAGGAGATGGAATGTGAAGAACATCAGGAAAAGGGATACATGGGAACAGGCTGCCCTCCACTGGTCAGTGCCCAGTACAGAGGTAGCACACAGTCCACTAACAGTGAGAAAGACACCAGCAGATATTTCTGGATAGCTCCTCTTTTTGAAGGTAAAAGGTCAGCAGTACCACAATGTGACCAATTAAAAGTTAAGCACACACACATGCCTTAAAAAAATACAAAGCAACAAGAATATTATTGCTGAAATTAATATGATCTCTGAAAGTACAAGTAAATGTGGCAGGTACTCTCCTGTATACAACTGATGTAATGGGCAAAAAAAGAAGCTCTTGAACATTTTGGAAGAAGAGATTTACAGTGATTCCCAGATACCAAATTTCCTTTCAGTAGCTGTTTTGGTGGGTAGATAATCCAACAGTGGAGAAGGAAGTAAAGATGGCTGATTTCAGTGAGTGACAACCTGATTTTTAATGCAGTTATAGAAAAACTGTGACAACCATTTCTTGAAACGCAGCTCTATCTCAGGTAAAACAAAGCAGCTGTTTAACAGATGAAATGTGGTGCACAGTACAAATTATTTACAAGTTTAGGCTCCTTTCACTTAAAAAAAAATCTGCATGCAACCAGTACTTGCTAGATAAAGTCTTTCCTATAATGAAAACGTTGAAATTAACTGTGGCTGAGAAAACATGGAGGTATTTTATATGGGCCATTTACAAAAGCAAAGTAGTATGCAGCAAGCTTAATTAATAGGTAATTTATAATCAAGTCAAACGACACCAAACACCCAATGGTTTGCAGCATTTTCAATATTCTAAATGCAAAGACAGAACTACTACAGGAAATCTACAAAAAACAGAATGAGTAGCCAAAACACTTCTGAGAGTCAAAAAATTTGACATCAGAAGTAAATATACTCATTATGCTTAGGTTGCAAAGAATATTGAAAGCATGTGAAAGTACAGGTATTTCAAAGCCACAGCAATCATGAAAGATCAGAACTCAAAAATCAAACAAAACAACAGTTCAACATTCCTCCAACTTAACTGACCTTTAGCTGGAGAGAATGGTTGAGAAGCAAGTGGATCAGAGCAAAGTTCCAATGGAAATTGTAGCTGTTCTTCATTGTCTGTAGATGCTTCAACAATGAAAATATTCCCAATTGATAATTGACCCCCAAAATAAGATTTGCCAGTAATAATTAGCAGATTCAATTTAATCAGGTCTGACTGAAACAGATTTTTTTCAGCATATGCAAGTCGTGATGCAGTTCTATATGAACAGTTAGGTGTCTGACAATAAATCCAGCTGCAATATTGAACAGATCCTGTGTTCCATTGAACAGGATTTGATGTAGTAATTTTAGGGAAAAATATTAAGTCAATTCATGCATTTTAGATTTGATTCTGCAGTTGGATCTAAGTCAGCTAAACACTGCAGTAAAAATTAACATTTGGATTTTATTTCACATGAAAGAAAAAAATACACTGAAGAATTCAGCTATAACTAATGTTTTAGAAATGTATGTCTCTGTCCTCTACCTAATTCTATTCTTCAGAATCAAGTATCTTCAAAATTCTGTCTGAATACCCATTTTCAGATTGCATACATACATTTCCAGCATAAGATGGTGCTCCATTAGCAAGGTGGCATATGCAGTGACAGTAGTCTCTTCTATTCCCTCCATATTCCATATGCTTCACTGATCTCCAAAACCAAAACCATTACTGACCTGCTTAAGGGTTTTCAGGAGGGTTTTTTTAAGCTATTATGAATAAGTTATTTTCTACTTTCTTACTTAAGAAGAAAATTTGCTGCTTATAAGAACAAGTATTCTCTGATTACTTACACCATGTTTCAAAATACAATGGAAATATCATCTGTTACACTAATTCTTTAGTTAAAAATAATCAAAAAAATATGGTAGATGGAATAAGAAATACCAAATTTTATCTTTATGTTACTGTAAGTTTGTTGAGAATGTAAAGCAAATACCTAATACTTGGTAAGTAAGCCATCCTGCTGGAGGTCACCTATATACAAACTCTAAAAAACCCTTATGTTTTGAAAGAACCTCCCTGTACAAATATTTATATGCAACTGAAAGTAAAATGCAGACTCATTAAGTACTGGGGAGGGGGGGAAAGGGAAAGATAAATAGTATCTTTTTTCTTTACATGCCTCACAATATTTACCTCTTTGTTGTGATTTTTCTATAGGGGCTTTGCTGGCTTGTAAGGCTTGGTTTTTGTCATATGTAATTGCAACAGCTGTGACTGCAATCTGCAAATCAGAAATAACAGCTTATTAGGTAACTTGATATCTTGTGCAATCTGCAAAAATAATTTTGAAAACAAGCAGCTTTTTGCATAGAAACACAATATGGAAAAGAAAATCATCTAAGCACACACATTAAAACCCTCAACAGCAGAGTGTAAAAGGTAATATTAAGGTTTGTTGTTAGATCATACACCTGACAGCGTTTGTCCCACATTTATGGATTTGTTCATCAGTTCTTTCCTTTTCCTTGGTCAACAGACATTAAAAAAGACCATTAAAACTCATTATCATTGTATTTGTGAGCGAGAGAGAGAGAGAGCGAGAGAGAGAGAGAGAGAGCGAGAGAGAGAGAGAGAGAGAGAGAGAAAGTTTAACCGAATAAAAGAATAATGCTATACTTCTAAAAAAAACCCCACTTTGTCTAAATATAATGAAAATATAACACAGCATCTTGAAATGGCAAGAAAAAAATGAGACAATTACAATGACAGCAAAGGGCAGAAGCTGATGCAGAGGAAGTTCCCCCAGAACATGAGGAAGATCTTTATTGTTCAATAGAACAAGCTGCACAGAGAGACTCTGAAGTCTTCCTCACTGGAGATATTCCAGAACTGTCTGGACACAATCCTGTGCCATGTGCTCTGGGATGACCCTGCTTGAGCTGGGAGGTGGGACCACATGACCAACTGTGGTCATGTCCTTTCCAAGCTGACCCATCCTATGGTTCAGTTCACCAAAACCGGTGAACTCAAGGCCATAATGTTCATTAACAATGAGCTGTTAAGTTTTACTTCAGAATTTACCAGACATCCAACTAAATCAAATTGCATCCCAGTTTACTCTGAGCAGCAAACACCAATTAAATGCCCAAACTGCCATGCCTACGTGCTGAAAGTCAAAAGCAGCAGTTCACTTACCTGAACTAATTCATCCTCGGGTAGAGCAACTGTGAAATTCACATGGCAAAGACAGCAAGGAACCATAGAGCGGAGTTTAAAATACAAGCTCTGTTGAAGACAAGGTATTTGTGTTACTCAGAAAGCAAATGTATGTTTATTGCAGAGAAATTAAGGATCAAAAACTCTTTTCCTAGTAGAAGTAGTCTAATCTTATGTCTAGGTGATATGGTGGTGTTTGGTCCCAACGTTGGACTTGATCTCAGAGATCTCTTCCAACCTATTTGACTCTGTGATTATCTTAATTTTTTTCTTGAAGAAGAATTATATGTGTGAAAAGTCAGGACATAATACAAGGACTCCTTCAAATTCAAAAAGCTTTGGAAATCCCTAACATACTAAAGAGGGTGAATCTATTTCTACAGCAAGTTACAAACTAATTACCAACACTTTGTACTCTAATTACAAAGAGTAATTACGAAGAACATGTGATTTTCAGTATAGACTAATTTTTCTTTGCTTCCATTTGAACAATTAAAAAAATATTTGAAATAAGATTCTTACCTTTAACAGATTCTCACAGAGATCATTAAAGTTCTTGTTAAGTGTTTGATTTGTTGGATTAATGTTGCTTAATCTGGATACTCTTACTGCTGTGAACATCTGAATTAGAAACAAGGACACTTTTTTTTTTTTTGCCAATATAAGGCAATGTATTTTATCCAACATATTAAAACCAAAACCAATTCATAAAGAAGGAAAATAATGCATAATGTTATCATACTCAGTACCTCATGCTAAGTAACACAGCCAATAATCTCTTTAAGAGGCTTCAAAATCTAGCCAAGCTCTTAAAAAAGCCCAAAACCTTGAAGTTAGTATTTGTTATTAGGTTCTCTGTTAAACAACAGCATTAGAAAAAAACCCAAAGGTTCTCATACCCTACTTCTTTTACCCAAATACTACTTTTTTTTCCATCCTAATGGTACTCTTTTAATTTAGCTTTAAAAAGTAGTTATTTCTAATAGGTATTTAAATTACTAGAACATATTTCAATACAATTAGGAAAAGTTCCAATTTTTTTGAATAACCTTACTTGAATTTCTGGTGTCCAGTTATTTATACCAGGCATAATTTCCGTGTTGCAACTGTAAAAACCTGTGAAGAAAGTATTTGGGGAAATCTATTTTATACACTGACATATAAAATTACTTCTAAAGAAACATGTGACCTCAATCAATGTTTTGCAAGTATTTTCCCTCATGTGGTATTGAATAATACATCAGAAATGAGATTAACATTCAAAACACAAATGCAGTGTTCTTGTAGGGAGGGCAAATACCCAAATTCCACAACTGCCCTGCCTAATTTCTAATAGATAAACTATGTACAAATGAGGAAATTTATTAAAAATGTGTGATAGGAAAAGCTAAACAACCAGCTTCTGACAGACAGCATAGAGATGCTGTAAAGAAACTACCTAGAGACTGAGTGCAAATAAACAGCACTTAAAAAAAATATGACTAAACAGCAAAGGAAAAAAAAGTTATAAACAGCAAACTGGCATTGCTGAAAATCTGAAGATGCAGTTAAATAAGAGAAAAGAGGCCAATCTGTTAGGGCCTATATAAAAGCACAAAATAAGCTAGAAAAGAAATTGTGTAGCAGCTTGCAGGAGATATAAATATTAATAGATTTTTCTTTCAGAACATCAAAAGCAGAAATTATATTAAAGGATAAAGTAGGATATGGAAAGAATATGCAGAGATGATAACATGAGAGCAGAAAACATGCTGGGTTTTGGGTTTTTTGGTGTGGTTTTTTTTTTTTTACATCAGTGTTTCCACAGTAGTGGAAAACCAGTCCCATGTTTATTTTCCATTAGAGAATCCTTCACCTACACCAGATTTTGGGAGTTAAATAAAATACTCAAGACCTGTGTTTTGTAGCTTCACTCACCCTGGATTAGTATAACTTTGAGGTGAACAAGTAGGCAAATGAAAAATAAAGATTCATATAAACAAGAGGGGGGAAAAAAAATAAAATATATGTATCAAACAGCTGACTAATTGGCATTGAGCTCTTAAACTTACTCCACTACCACAGCAGAGGATTCTTCAATCTTCAAATAGTGAGGAGCTTTTAGTGACTGGGATCTACTGATTTGCCCACATATCTCTACTACTGGCCCAGAAAAGGGAGTTCATGGGCAGATGGAAAAACAAGACACCGCAGAAGAGCTAAGAGCACGTTCCCAAGGAACAGTCATGGCTCAGAAGCTCTCAACAAGCATGTACACAAAAAGGCATCTGACTGATCCAACCCACTTTGGACATCAGAAAGCATTTGGTAAGATCCTTCACCAAGGACTCTCTACCAAACTAATAAGAATGAAGTGTCATGGAATGAAATGCAATTATTTAAGGCTGGAAAAAGAAAGACTAAATAAATGCTCAATTTTCATAGTAGAGACATCTGTAACTCAGGATTTTATGCTTCAAACATATTCGTAACTTACCTGTAAAAGAGGACAAAATGAGATTACTGCTGATGGCCTTATTTTAGGGTAGTAAAATCAACTGCAGGACAATGGATAATCAATGAGGAATAAAAGATTTGGTGGCAGTAATAGATAACTATGGATAGATAAAAATGAAATGACAAGGGTAGTTCTGAGATCAAAAGGACTCAAAATTATAAATACTGATACCACTTACTAGGAAGGAAACAGATACTTTTTCAGAAGAAACATGGGAGAATTCCCTATGAAAACAAGGGGGACAAGGACAACGATATGTCTGGAGCAATTTCCATATAATGGACAACTACATCAACCCCTTATCCCAATCCAAGAGTTCCATCAGGGTGGGGATGAGAGGTATCTATACAACCACAAATACCATAAAGATGACAGATAGAGGGCAATAATTAGTTCTCTGTTCTACTTTCATTGACCTGAAACCTACAAATTAGTCATTCAGTCTAAAAATCTTCAGAAACAGTTCAGTTCTCATGGAATTTTTTAAAATAACTTTTAATAAAACTAGTTCTATTTTTTAATTTTGCAGCTTACAATATAAATAAGAAAAATATTGTTTTAACTATACCAGAAGGTGGTGGAACATCTGTCAGTAAAGAATGTACATCTTCCATTGCATCTGTATCATCAATCTGGAAAAAGGAATAATTGATGAAAATCATGTTGCTGTGCCAGTAAGAAGTCTCAGGAAGATTTAAAAACTCTGTCATCAAAAGATTTGTATCTGGCAGCTAGGTTGTGATTTTTAAAAAGGATTCTATGAACTAGACCTCTGAACCTTAGCTACCAGCCTATGATATAATACTTAACACTTGAAAAATAGTTCCCTTAATTAAAATGTATAAAGCTATGTGAACAGAACACATAGAAAGTACAGGAAAGTAAGAGAGTAAGAAAGAGATTTTTTTTAAAAAAGTTAAAATGCTGAACAAGGCTCCACATAACAACTTAGAGCTTTTTCCATCTATGCTGTGTTACACTGATGTGATCATGCTTTGCCTGATGTCCTAATGACACATGAAAATCTTCTCAGGACTTTAAAAATCGTCCTTAGAAAAAACAGAAGAAAATCAAATGGGGAAAAGGTGAATTTGGGGATTATTATTTTTTTCCAATCCAAATAACCACTACTCCATCCAACCTTTAAAGACTTTTGTTATTTTACATCAGACTAAGAATGTATCTGCCCAGCTACCTTCTGTAAATATTTCTGTTATTTTAGGTTTATTCTGCCCTACTGACCTGCAAGAGATCCAAGTTTACCTCTAACTTCCACTAGTTTCTTGCAAGCATTTTGGAAATCACTTAACTCCAGTATTAAAGGGCTCTCTGTCAGGTATCGTTTCTCCTTGTCCCTCTCCAAATAAGAGGGTTTGTCATTTTTTGCCCCTCAAAAAATCCAAAAAAACCCCAACTAACAAAAACACCCAGACAGCTTTATCTCTCACAATTGCCTTCTCAGCAACTCTTAGCATTTCCTCATCACAGTGAACTCTTTCTTACGTATTTCCAGTGAACAATGATTTTACTCTTGAAAGCTCAGTCAGGAGCTTAACTAAAGCTTCTGGAATATTGTTTCTGCCATCCAACTTCTTAACTAAGGCAGTAATAAATAATTTCACAGACAAAAAGTCTTTTTTTTTTTATTTCCTATAAAGACTGAACTATCAAAACACAGGGATGCGTATTTAAGGAATGTGTTGGTCCCAGAATATCAGATTTTATTTCTCCTGCTGGCATTAGCACCATTTATAATGCACTCTATAGTACACATGGGGATCTAGACCATAAACTGGAGTTAATAAATAAGGTAGAAGGAGAACTGTTGAAAAAAGGGCTGAACTCTGCTTGTAGTATATAACCACAGAATCACAGAATGGTTTGGGTTGGAAGGGACCTTAAAGATCATCCAGTTCCAACCCTCCTGCCATGGGCAGGGACACTTCCCACGAGATCAGGCTGGTCAGAGCTCCATCCAACCTGGCCCTTGAACACTGACAGGGATGGGGCACAATGCAGTCCTTAACCAGCTGATTTTTGGTATAATGTATCACAGTTCTTAATGAGGCAACTGGACAGCAAAAGTATGCTGAGCTTTTACTATCACTGCCTCTCTTCTATTTGACAGCCTTTACATATGAAATAAGGCTAGGCTTATGTTTTTCCAGTATTTAGTAGTCTTTGGGTTATTTTTTGATTTTTTTTTAATGCCTTACAATACCCTCTATTTTTTACAAAGGCATTCAGCCCTTTTTGTATTTACCAAAGTATTTTCTGCCTCACAGAGCATCGATCATAACTTTCCTTTTGAGAATACAATTCTACTTCTGTCAGATGATATTAAAGCCAAAAACCTGTTAAGACCAACTGCAAAAAATACTGGCTGAAAACTGTCCTCTTTTCTTTTTGATTTGAGAGTTAACTAGCATCAAAGTTACTTTTAAGGACTTTCCAGTTTACTTTGATTCTACTATACCTGTAATGGCATTGGAGAGCCAAAAAAGAGCAGAAACACCAACCAATCTGTTTATCACATCAACCTCTCCCAGCCCGTGATTTTTTTCACTCTCATACCTCTGTTTTCAAATGAACTCCTGCTACAGTACTCTTACTCTCCCTATCTACAACCTTTCATCAAGTTTATTTTCTATGAAGATGGTGATTTGTGAAGATTAACAGTCTTGAATGTACCTCAGGCTGCAATTACAGGCTGTAATTTAAAGTGTTTCCTTCATCAGGGACAGGTATTTGCAATACCTGTATCTACAGGACGATCAAAACTCTAGCTCTTCTTTAATACTTGCCTACTTTCCTTCAAAACTTTCTAATTGCAGCTGTGGAAAGAATTGGAAGGCATTGTTGGAAGCTATGAATTTTTCAACTGTGAAGAGCATCAGCTGGAATTCAGAAAAGCAAGTCTCCTTTTATATGCTCTCTTGACACATGCAGTTTTTTGAATGCTCTGAATGCTACCAGCACTGGAAACTAATAATTCTGAATATTCAACTATAACAATAAGAACTTTGAAACAGGAAGAATATACAAGCTTTTCCTTTGCTAAATATAAAGTGTGACAACACAGAACCTCAATGTTTATAAAATATATCTAAGTTTTTGATCAGTCTGATCTTCTGCTTGAAGTAGGCAGAAGGGCATTTCTTAACAGCTCTTAATTACTTTTCTAGATATTGCTACATGTCCATGAAGAGCAGGGCAATCTTTTTTCAGATACTGGCCTTAGGCATAATATAGCCGTGCTTTAAGCAGACAGAATAAGAAAGAGAGAGACAAAGCAAAATGCAATACTTAACATTTTCTATTGATACAAAATGGAGAAAAAATTACACAATTTAAGAACTGTCCTTGGAGAAGAGTAAGAAAACTTTCCTCCGTTTTTTTTTTTTCCCTATACACATTTGAGAAGAAGAAAAGTATGAACATGAGTACTGAAAATGTTTATCACCTCCAAGACAAAAGCATCCTTCTTCCCATGTGAAAGGTCAAGCTCTGTAACTTCATCAGAGCTTTCTGACTGGGATCTTAATAGCCTGGAACGTTGTCTTGGCTCTGGAATGGGAGACCCTATGATTTCTTCAGGTAGTTCCTAAAAAGGATGTAAGAATTAACAGGTGTTCTATGAAGCTTCGAAATAACTTCAATTAGAAACAATATGCTAACAGTTCTAAGAATCAGAGCATTCTGAAAATAATTTTACTGTGAAATAAATCTAAATAAATACAACTTGATTTAGAATCATAGAATAAAATATGCTGAGTTGGAAGGGACCTACACGGATCAAAGTCCAACTGTCTTGACTGGTTTCAACTGCTTTCTTGAAGTTTGATTTTAAAATTACCAGCACATGTTACTATTGTAAATTTCTTAATTGAAATTACGCCTGTACTGGTCTGGAAAAATCTCTAAGATTAAGGTAGTGTATGAAAGTTCCCAGCTAAGTGAAAATTGCTATGGATTTCATCCAAGTCAAGGTGGAGACCACATTCTTTTTAGCATAAGCAACACGTAATGTTACACAGCTCTGTGAAACAGCCCAGCTCGCTCTCAGAAGTTACACATTCCTTCAGGATTCTTTTGGTTATGTGACTAAAGAGATCTGAAAATTCCAATAGCTTCCCAAAATACAGTGAAAAGAAATCTGTATCTCTATTAATAAAGAAACTTATGTTCTGAATGACTCAGTCAGTATGGAGTTATGGATATACAGAGTGTATATGTTTGACTCAATGTTTTATTTTTAAGAACAAAAGATTTACTTACTGGAGGATTGATCTCATAAAGTTCCTTGTTTTTGGCTATCGTGTCATTTATTTTCTTTTGCATATGAGATATGTGCTGCTCGTAGGTGCCATCATTTGGAGTCTTCCCAGCAATCTGAATACCACCAGGTGTTGGCAAAGCTGCTAGATATACACCTGTTGCAGACTTTTAAAAAGTCATTTAGAAAAAAGACAATTACATAAGCATGTGCTTCTAACATTTTCATATAAAGCTTTCCATAATGCGTATGCTATAACAGACAGCACTGTGACATGCACAAACAGCACGGCCTCTTGCCATAATGAATGGATCTCTCCCCTGTTCACTTGTAGAAAAAAAAACCCCATTATTCTTTCAATAAATTCTCTCCTTCCCGTGGGACTTTTCCATAGTGGAGCACTTCACCTACCTAAAAATTCCCAAAAGACTAAAAATTAAAACCTCTGCCCCAGTGTATTTTGCATAAGCAAGTGATGTTTTTTTAGGATTTAAAACGCGACCAAACCATTTACAGAAGTTGTGCCAATCCTATTTCTATTTATAGAAAATAGATCATGAAAGACAAAAGAACATGCAAGCCAGTCAGTATTACCTATGCACCCTCTAATGCAGGAAGAAGCACCATATTTCACCATGCTAACCCAACATGAAAGAATGGGGTTAGAAAACATTGTTAACTAGTATTTCTTTGAGACATTTCCAATCTATCACTGATTTCATCAGTGCCATCACAGAAGAGGCAATAAACCTTCCTCTTGTTGTCAACTAACCAGAAGATTTACTGAGAGACTTAATTGTAATGCAATTTGAAGAACAGGGACCTCTTTGACAGGACTTTTAAAGAACACAATCAGTTTTCTACAATTTATGCCATTAAACCATTTAAAATCTCTTTTCCTCCCATCCCCTTTCAAATAATCTTGTATTCTAATACGGTTTCAAGAAATTTGAGTCTTCCTTCTCTGGTAATGAAAGAAAGTCTGTCCTGATTTGACAATAATTAGACACCTTGTTCCTTTCCATAACTTCAATTTATTCTTAAAATGACATTTTAATATCTCTAGTCACTCCAAATTCCACAACACCTGTATGTCTTCCTGAAAAAAAACACTACAAGGAAGCAAAAGAAACTGAAGATTCAAACTCTACTTACTGCTAAACCCATTAGCATATTTTCCCCCACGGTGATCTGGATTCTCAGCCCAAACAGAGCATTCATTCCTCTTAGCTTAAGTTTATTCATCAGTTGTGTGTGCACTTCATATTCCATAAATGGCAGGAGATTACTGATAGAGGTCGCATTTGCTTCAGCTTGAGCTTTTTTCTTCAGACGGCATAACCTGACAACACAGAGCAGCACGTGACATCAGCAGACAGAGTCTTACTGGACTAGTGAATACTGAAAGTGATCACAGGGTACTTTAATTTTTTTTTGTATAACCCAATACAATCAGTTTCTTTTTAATGTATTCTAAATTCTAGTAAAATACTAAATTCTCATCAGGAAGATCAAGGCACACTGAGGCACCAAGTCTCACTAAGTAAGGTTTAATTTTCAATAGGAAACTGTATTATATTCAACCGCATTCTATTAGCAATAACAATGGGTAACAAAAAGCAAACTTATCAAACAGAACAATACATAACCTTCAGCAACATTGAAAAATATTCCTTATCAAAGCAGATTATCAAACACAAAAATTACAAATAATGCATTTTTGCAAATGGCTGAATGATCCCACATTTCTTAAAATATCCATAAGGACTGCTATCAGACAGAAACAACGTGAATCACAGAGGGGTTTTGTCATAGGTCTGACAGCATGGAATAAATATGCAACGTTAAGACCTTACCTACAGATTCCTGATAAGCATCTACTCGATGTTTGGCTAAACATATTAACACTCCTATCACACAGCAGCAACTGTTGAAAATTTGCCCTGGTCATTACAAAGCAAATTCTGTAAACAAAGTCGTCTGGTATCAGTTAAACACCACCACTACACCCCTCCCAAAAAAATCATTTTAAGGGATAGTTCCTGCAGCCCTTTTCAACTAAGCCTCAGAACTGACAAGATATATTCTTCTAGACTGCTGCAACTGTAAAATAAAATGCCAGTTCTTTACAAGAACTCCTTCAGACTGTGTCATCTTCAAGTAAAATGCCAAATGTAAACATCTATTTCTCTTGCTGCAAACCTCAAACACTTCAGGTACAAGCACACGAAATTACGTCTACTGGTAGAACTTTTAGAATTCCTATTAATACAGTTATTGAAGACACACAGTGGAATAAATTAAAAAAAACCACCCAAGTGCCCTCACAGTTCAAGCATTAACCAGACTGAAAATACTTATCTTAAAAGGATAGATGAAACAGTACAGCAATCCCACCTCTGACTATATTATGCCAGTCTTATTCCACTCTTTGGGTTTAGTCCTACAAGTTGAAATTCAAAGCCCACACCAGTGGTACTTTCAGAGACAAATTTTGGTCAAAAACAGTACGGCAGACAGTAGGTTTCAGGGGTACAAATTCTTCTATGCACCAAAATTGTTACAATGTCTGGCAAACAGACTAATTCACCCAGTTGTAATAAGCTCACCTCAAAATCTTCCTATAACTTCAGGCCTTTTTGTGGTTGGTCTTGTTTTTTGTTTGTTTGTTTTTTTGGTGGTGATGGTCTTTTTTTGTGTTTATTTGGTTTTGGTTTAGAGGTTTTTTTGTTGTTGTTTGATCAGTTGTTTTGTTTCTGTGGTTTTGGGGGTAGTTTTTTGAAGGATGGAAGTGTTTTAAGAAATGAATTCTTGAGAAAATGAGGCACCTGCAGGTAGTCCAGAGGCAGACTGGAGACTACCATCCATTTCCACAATGATGCTGAACACAGAGTTTAATCACAGAATCGCAGAATGGTTTCAGCTGGAAGGGACCTCAAAGACGATCTAGTTCCAATCCCCCTGCCATGGTCAGGAACACCTTTCACTGGATCAGGTTCCTCAGAGCCCCATCCAGCCTGGCCTTGAACACTTCCAAGGGATGGGGCATCCACAGCGTCTCTGGGCAACCTGTTCCAGTGCCTCACCAACCTCACAGCAAAGAATTTCTTCCTAATATCTAATCTAAGCCTACTCTCTTTCAGTTTGAAGCCATTCCCTCTTGTCCTGTCACTCCAGGCCCTTGTAAATAGTCTCTCCCCATCTTCCTGGTAGGCTCCCTTCCAACCCAACCATTCTGTGATTCTATGATGATTAAGTTTCCAGTGCAAGAGCTGTATCTGACCATGTTAGCAGTCCCAAACAACAAGGAAAAGCATGAAACTGCTAACACCCAGGCAGAAAAAAATGTAACAATTCTCACTGGCATTAAAAAAAAAAAAGGCAGAACATGTAGCAAATGTTTATCAACATAGATAAGTTCACAGATGTCCATCAACAGAGGTGACACAACACAGGGGAAGAAGGCTGTCCTTCTCCTGTTCCCCTAATATCCAGCAATTCAGCATAAAAATATGAGGTTTGATGACATAGTGGATTTTAGCAACAGGAATTATTTCAAGGATCTTCAAAACTTTACTAAGGAAATACTTTGACAGATACCTGGCTTGAATAAGACATCCCTTCCCAATAACTATTGCCTCTACTGGAAGATCAATTGTGGTGAAAAGGACATCAGGAACTTTTTGCTTCCTGCAGTTGTAACAATAAGTGAGGTGAGCCGGGAATGGCATGTTCAATTCATCATATGGTATATGGCAAAATCCACAACCTGGTGGTGAAGCTTCTTCAATCCTAAAAATATATTATGGAGAGCATACTTAAAACATCTGCATCTTTTTAACAATAATCAATAAGTGCACACGTGTATAAACACCTACAAATACCTACTTAAATTATACACTGCAGCTCTATTCTGCTCCATTATATCAATGTCATAAGTATTATATTATATGAATTAAAAGAATAAAATTGCATGGTACTAGCTAAAATGCTATAAATAAAACTTGCATTGAAACTTGTTATGCAGGGATTGTGGAAAAGTACATTCCATGATCAATAATTTATATAAACTTAAAGCTTTGCTGAGTTGCCTTTAGGCATAACTTCTAAATGTAGTCAGTGGTACAACAGTTGTACGACAAATTTGCTGCACCAAACACAACGAAGAGTCTCTTTTACATTGTGTCCAAAAACCTATACAAACCTAATGAGACGAATATAAACAACCATCCTACTGAGAAGCAGCAAAATGCATATTAACATTGTAAGAAGAATAGCAAGACTATTTCCTAAGAGAAGGTATTAGGTAAAACTTGTTATCCCCTTAGAACACTTAGTGCCACTTTCCCACACACAACATCCAGGAACGACCACTATAAAAACAAGACCAAGGAAAGCGCAGGCTAACTGCATCACTGCAGATTTATTCTGTTACACATAAACAATTCTTCTCAGCGATTTCGAAGAGGGGCTTAAGCAAATCTGACAGATTTGGAACATTAGTTATCATAAGACTTTAACAAATATATTTTGTCTCAAGCATTAGCTTTTTCCGTTTAGTTGTTTTATCTTCCTCTGGCATTTCTAATCTATGCCAAGATTTTTAGTAGTGCCCAAATAAGTATTTTGATAGAAGTGCAATTTTCTTTATGTTATATATATGGTATTTCTTTCTCTCCATCATATAGTCACTACAAAAACAAGTACTTTTGTCCTGGCTACAGTTTTAAAAAGTCTATCTACGCCAGAAGATAACAGCCTCCTGCTAGCAAAGCAAAAGAATAATATATAATACTGCACTGGTTGGTTTATTATTGAAAAAATAATGCAAGTCCTAAAGTGCAATAAATAGCCTTGCTTAAAACTACAATAATCCATTGAAATATTTGACTACTATCCTGATGAACACATAATAAATTACCAATATGCATTAGTTAATCTAATTTCTTTTTCCCCAAAATAACTGTTTGGCAATACCCATTCTTCAAATGTTATTTGCAAAAGCAGAAACAAAGGGCAACTTCATGTTTGTCCTTCAGTTTCATGGTTTTGTTCGCAAACTTCAAATAAAGCATACTGTAAGAATCTGGCACCATCTTTGTTTTACAACCAAGCTATTTTATCTCCCATACAGCTCTTAAACAGTATAGAGAGAGCATATATACACATATTACAGCTAGAGTTGCTGTTGGCTTACATAATTTATCAAACATCTGTCATTTTTATAGTGTGATATAAAGTTGAGAAAGGTACCTGAAGAGCGGCAAAGAAAAAACTGAGTTATGGTCTGTGTTAGTAGTCAAATGTGTTACCTTATTCAGACTGTTAGAAATAAAAACAGAGTATCTAATTTGGTGCAGAGTTCCATTACTCCTGTGGTTGTTGTTGTTAGTGAAAAGCAGTAAAGTGGTTGGTCCCGCATCCTGCACTGTAACACTGTAACCTACCCTAATAGAGAAGAACTATCTTGGCTCTGAGGAAAAAAATCAACCTCTCCCTTCTCTGACCCTATGGAAAAGAAGCCAGGCTGCCATGACAACCTTTGTTCCAAACAGCCTTCCATGGTGCCATCCTGAAGAAACCTAGGGTTCAGTACAGCTGCTGTGCCAGACGCGGACAAAATACAGACCTCTTCACTATAAGAGAAAAGAACGACAACAAAGTGAATTCCTACTACTTAGTGATGCTTTCATTTAAAGCTATTAGATTAAGAGGCTGGTACAAAAGTCTCAATGAATTCAACGTTACTGTTAGTTTTGTGCAATTTCATCCATTCAATCTCACAAACTCTTCTGGTATTTAAAAAATTGCATAAGAGATGAAGAAGAATTGAACAGAAAGACTAATCAGCCTATGTTATAAATAATATAACAGAATATAACAGAAAGGCTAACCAGGTTTAAGCACGGTTTTCAGTTAATAACAGAAGGTAATACAGCAAACCAAAAAAGCAAAGAAACAAGGTGTAATTGTTTACCAAAGTAAAATGGAAGTTGAGAGCCTCATCATCTTATTAATATTCAATTTGCAAAATGAAGTTACAACACAACACTGACAAGGGTGCTTCTTGTAGGTTAAGTAGCAAAACAGTAAAAATTGAGTATGAACAACTAGAATAATGGCAAATATAAGACGTAAAGTAATTGACCATACTTATTATTTAGGAGTGTCATAGCTCAGAACAATCACAGAGCCTTTAGTATTTCTCAAATTGTTAAATAAGAAACAAACCTCTAACATTCAGTAGTTAAAATACTACATTTAAAAAAAAAAAAAAAAAAGAGAAAAACTTTCCCACATTTTATAGAAGTATCTTATGTGCCTTTTTAATTAGTTGTTTCTCTTTCCAGAATAATTTTTCCTACTGTCTGGCAGACCAGTACTTACACACAGAGGCTTGTGCTTTCAGCATGAACTTACAAGTAAGCATGGAAACTCCAATAAACTGTATTATCAATAATGAAATACTACCACAATCAATTCCTTAAGAAAAATAAAAGTGTGAAATAACCCAACAGCTGACTGCTGATTGCCTATCTATACTCTGTACATTCTTTCCCTGTAGCTAAAGCGGAAAAAGAATACAAAATATTCATGTTTTTTACAAGGAGACTGACAGCCAAAGGAATAAATTTTTCATTTTTGTGCAAGTTTCTTCCTCAGTGATGGAGCAATTCTGAGGTAAATATGGTCTTTAATATACCAAGCAAGACAGGACATAACCAGACAAGACAGCGTAAGGAATACAAACCATGCCTTGTCTGTAAAGTTGTTTTCTTTTTCTACTCTAAATGCACTTGACTTCCAAAAACTGTTTTGTGAAAGATGAATATATTTGGTAGTTGTTTTTTCTTGCAGTGAAGCAATATATGTGCAGGAGCAAGAGATGTGAAGCAATCACTGTGGCTCTCAGACAGATGCTGTGCCCTCATGAAAGCACTGTGTAACTATTTCTTCACCTTATCAACTTCAAAGTGAAACAAAACTTCTTTTTCCAACTCCTCTCTTTAAAAAAGAAAATCTTTAGTGCTTTTACTTTAAATTATTTAGGCAAAATCAATTTGACAGAAAATAAATTCAGGCATCTGAATTTGCTTGTTGCTTTCATAAAGCAATTCAAAACAAAACCTGAACATTTGTTTTATACTATCACATGTATTTGCTCCAGTAGCTCTTCACAGATTACTTTCCAGAGCTAGGAAGAGATGCTTTCTACTATCTGTAGGGGTCACAGAGAAGGACAATTGGTTAGAGAAATCAAATTCCAAGCTTCCACAAGCCACTAAAATACGTAAGATTGGAATTTTTCCTAGCCAAAGGAAACCCACTAAGACAATGGGCTTTTGGCCTGAACAGGATGCAGGGCTGAGGAGTTCAACCTCACGAAGTCCACTGCAGAGCTGCAGTTTAGTATGTTAAACGCTACTGTAACTCTGAAGGACAAAAATAATGACACACATTTTCCAGAAAGAAATACACCTAAAGTATTCTAGATCTATCAGGCAGCATATTCTCTTTTCACTTACAATTGATTCATTTCTAGTAAAGAACTTGTGCCTTAAATTTGAAGTTTGCCACTTAAGTACTGGTCTGCCAGTTGTTACCCAATAATGGAACTTCAATAAGTACACTTTTGGGAACAGTTAAGTATTGAGGTAGATTAGGTTCAGAAAACTTCATAGATACATTAACATTGTTACTACAAAAGCAAATACATAGGCTTTAATGAAAAAAAAGTAATTGTAGTACTTGTAAGAAAAAAACCTTAAGACCCAACAAAACCCAAATGAAACATTTAAAAACAGAAAAATCTCATACTGAAATCTCAGAAAGTCACTTAAAACTCTCTGAAGTAGGTACACTAAGCAGGTATAGTACAGCAGGTATACCAGACAGTACCAACAACTGTGCTGAAATAGTTAATTTTTAATCCATTGATGAAGAAATAAAATTTTCTGTGGCATTTTGAAAATCAAATCATCATCATGATTTACCAAATGCTAGTTGATTCACTGTAGCCCACTACAGCATGACAACCCAATGCCTTGGCATGGGATTTTATTTCTTGTCTGATTTCTGCCCACCATGCATCTCGTGTCTCTGGTTCATCTGAAAGACAAAGTATAAATCAGTTCACTATTCTGCACAATGTCAACATAAAGCTTCATGCAATTAATCTGAAAAGTCAAATTTCTCATATTCAAGTGTTTTGTTGTACCTGGACACTTTTTATTTCCTAGCTATCACACTTCAAACAAACACTAATGGGGCTTTTTCAGTAATTTCCTTGTTCTGAAGGTTCTGCCAAGTTGGATAACACCAAAATACTGTAGACACTGTTCCCATCTCTCCCTACTTGAAGACCACACTGTCAGTTTCCAACAATCCATAACTTGCAACAAAGCATCACAGATATTCTGCAATACTGAAAAACTACTAGTAGTAATGAAATAGTATTTGTAGCAGTAAAGTAGTATTTTACTTTGCTATACCCTTTATGTCTTTGAAACTACCTCAATAGTTTTTCCTATTGTAAGCAGTTCTCTCTCTGTTAACCAGATTTTAAAAGTGCTTGTTCAAGACTATCACTAATCAGACAGTCAGTTCTGTGGCACTTCAAGCTTTGAGAAGTCACAGGTATTTGAAATTAATCTTGTATTTACAACATTAAGAAATACAAGATATGTGTTGACCAGGTATTTGTCAGTGCTTATTTGCTTCACTATTCTGGTAACTGCACCTTCTCCTGTTCCTGCCAATGGATTCTAATTACCTTTATTGTCCTTGAGGTTACATGTTAAATGTATCCTGCCTGCTTTTCTTGAGTACTACACTAAAAATACAAAAAGAGTGCTGCTAGAATAAGTTTATGCAATGCATCTATTTTAGCTGCTCAGCAATTAGTTCCCAGAACTAAAGCTCTTGTTTCACAAGCTTTTTACATATGAAGTCAATAGTGATATTTACAATTAGAGTTCATCACCTGTTTCTTCTATCAAAATTGCTTACCTGTACCAATAAATTTAGTTGAAAACTGTATGTTAATTGAATAATAAGGGGAAAACCAGCCACAAACAACAGGCACTAAGTAGATACCAAAGGTTCTGAGTAGAGAAATTCTTACACAGTTTCTCTGAAAATAACTGAACTTTGCACAGGTACAAATTTCCAGTCTTTCAGATCTCCTTGCTGAACCATATCAAGGTCAAAACCTGAGATCCACTGGGAACCAATTTCATACTATTAGGAATATTTATCAGTACAGTGTATGATAACCCCATATCATACACTAGGTTCTCTGACAACATGACAAACAAAAATGAAAGATGTAGATATACACATTTAAAATTTACTGAAACAAAAATCTTGTAGAGCAAGATGTACTCATTCATGAATTTACCTCAACTTTGCCTTTTTAACTAGGTTTTCATCTTTCTAAAATAAGCTAATGATCATTTTCTAATTAAAAGGAAGAGCACAGAGGTATGTATTTACATTTAACCACACATAACTTTAGATGTCAATGATAGTGTAAGTCACAGCATTACACTGACTAACAGCAGCCTGGGTGCTCAGACTGAAGCTTATCCAACCTTTTAAGAAATGAATGCTGAACAGAAAAAACCTACAGTGAGAGTTCTTAGGAATGTTCTCTGCAATTGACAAAAATGTACATATTAAGACACAAAACAAAGGATTTCCATGAATTGTATCAATGATGTTTCATTATATCAGAGTTCACTTTAGCAGGTTTCAGTGCATTCCTAGTACAATCTCCAGACACTGCACTTCACTCAATATGAAAGACTGTTTAAACTCTTTCTCTGACTGGGAATATCAAATCCTGGAGATGATACTCCGTAATCCTGACTCAGATGGTTGGAACACCTGCTGGCAAGGGCTCACACTCCAGCTTTGAAAACTGTGATTCATACAGAAATAACCCATCACATCTCAGGGTTGGAGCTCCCACAATCATCTCTGAGAATCATTTGTGGTACCCTAAGTGGGAAGCAAAGTGTCTTTTGGCATGTGCATCTGGAACAGAGGCTGTTCCTGCTGTCACCAGGTCGCAGCAGCAGGGGTGGTTGAACGGAGCAACTTTGGAAATGGATTGGACAGCAAAAGCTACATCTGACAAAATGCAGAGCTGTATGGAAAGTATGAGACCACAAGCACATTCTGCAAATCTTATCTTCTTTTGGTGGAATGGACAAAGATTTTGGGAGCATTCCTCCTTCCCCCTCCAGTCATAGACCGGGATTGCTTTGATAAACAATGTGTTTCTCTCTCTAACATAAAAGTGTAAGTAGTAGGAAAAGTGGTCCTCTGACCATGCGAACAATTCTTGCTCAATGAGACTTGATCAGAGGCAGCTGATTATAAACACTGACTGAACAGCCACACCAATCTGTACTTCACAGAAAAACATGCAAAGGAGTACTCTTTTTCTAGAAAAAAACCCAATTTCCTAAATCATAACTTTTTACCCCTTTAGGTACCATGTGGTAAAACCTGCTCCTACTTGTCACCAATGACCTTTCTATGACAAAGAGTGCCAGAAAATGTGAAGTCATGATGAGGATTTGAAAGTGAGCAACAGGTGAAATGACTAAGGACAAACAGAGAAAGTGTTGTGAAATAAAGATGTAACTACAGACAGAGATGACATTGAAAAGGTATGATGTAGCCACAGTGAAAACCAAAATGGAATGAAGTGTTGAAAGGAAACAGATATGCTTAAGTGGAACAGAAAAGGTAGAAATAGTGACGGGTCCCAAACCCTAGGCAAACATTCGTTTTCCTACACAAAAATTTATAGCTTAAATTATTAAAGTTTAGGAACAAGTTACTAAGAGAGCTAACAAATTTTTCACGTAACTTCTCTACAGGAAAGCCTTACCATAATGGATAACACATACTGTTGTGAAGTTGCTCAATACTATGTCTTGAGAAAGCAACATTTTAACCCTTTATTCTCAGAATCTCTTCAGTAGTAACAAAACTATTAACTACAGTAATATAATGGATCGTTTTCATTCTTCTATAGATAAGAACAATTCTCCAGCCATTGTCTTCAGTGTTAACAGGATCAGGCTCAATATATTTAAAAAAATTCAGTAATTTATTATTGTAAAAGTTCGAATATTTCTCTAAAAGTCATGCATAAACAAGTATTTGTAAAGAAGACTTGGACCTCCGCATAAGACAGTTGAGTACTTTTTTCTTCCAGAAAGAGGCCAAAAATATTTATATATAAATACTGTATATTCACAGTTTACGTGAACTTACCTTTGCATATTAAAACACAAAATTATCGTCTACAATTAAAATCAAACACCATGACATTGCAATCATAAGTTGATACAAAACACTGAATGCAGTGCAATGTGTAGCATTCATATTCTTCTGACAAATATTTTCACAAGCAGCCTTTTTTGACACATGAGCCACACGATTTCACATGGGGATGCCGTTGTAGCATTTACAAGTTTAGTAAAGCTAAGGATTTACATAAACAATTAGAGGAGTTAGGGAAGCAGGATGGCATGTGTCCAGTACACTCCATTAGAGTGCCTGTTGTTTTTTTGCTAAGGCAAAAGCTTAAAGAACTAAGGGTTTGCAAAGCAGATTCAGCAGACAGTAGCCAGAAACGGTGGGTATTTTGGCGCATGCTTGGATCAGGTGACAGTACAGACTGAAAACTATGGCAGCTCACTGAAATGGTTACAGAAAGTAATGGCCCTGGATTCTAGGTGGAAGCAAAAAGGCAAGCATACAGAGCACTCAATCACAAGCTTTTCTAGCAAATCTACCGAGTAGTTTATAGCAAGGTTGATCTACAACTTTAAGCAGAAAAGTTTGCAAGAAATTACACTGCTATTATGCGCCTTTTGTTGGAAACCGAAGACTGAATATTCCACTTATTTTTAACGTTTCAAAATTGGCATGATATTTATAACAAAGTGTAAGCAAAGCACACTGTTTCCAGCGTTGAGAACTTGAGAAACAATGTTGTTAACAGTACAATGTTCTATAAAAATCGTGCCAACTCAAACCTCTTCCAGCTGAAACTTTCCAAACTCATTTTATTCAGCAGCTTTAGGAGATACAAACAGCACTGCGTTTATCTTGTGCCCTAGGAGTTCCTCGAGTCAGCTCTATCCACCACTAAGTCACTTATCTCTCAAAATAGGAGGTTGACTTTCAGGAGCTGTACCGTTGATAGGACAACATCCTGTTCAAATCTTTCACCTGGAGATAACCCTAGACACTATCCATATTTTCTGATCCCTAAGACGCAACACCTTTCCCAAGTTATTTGCTAGAGGTTCACTGGTACAGGGCCTTTCAAGATTTAGCCAGAACCTGCATTAAGCTAGGTCCGTAGAGGTTTTGAAAAACTGAATAAAAAATAAGAATGGACTCTTGATTACACAATTCATAATCGAGTTACTGCGCATTAAGGTTGAATCCCTAGACATCCTGAGGCAATTACTCCAAAGCAGGAACTGTATGATTCATTTCAACCTATTATACATTGCATAATTTAGTAAATATTTACATTTATAATGTAATATTCTGAAACAAGAAGGAAAATCATACCATGAAAGTTTTCAAAATATATAAATTACTCATTGTTCTGTTCTGTTGTCTCAAAAATGGCAATGAAGACCAGTAATATTATTTCAAATTCAATCTTTGAGTCCTTAGGCAAAGCCACTACACACACCTTTCATATCTCCTTATTTTTGTATCTTCCTAATTCAAACCTACTAATATATATATACTGATATATAAGGGAATTATAAAAATCTCACTTCAAGGTTTGGCTCTTGGAATCCTATGCTAACTTCCAATCACCTAACTCTCTCAGCCACGTATTCCTGAACAACTTTATATTATCAATGTCATCATGATTTCTTAGAATTATAAAAGCTCAAAACACTGCCCAGACAAAACAAAATGTTAAATATAGGAAATAAATTTACCTCTGGAAAATGAGCTCCAGGCCTAAATATGTACTTCTGTCACTCCAGCTTTTAGCTATTATTTTGATCAGTCATTCATCCTAGACTGGTGAAGTCCTCACTAGGTAATGAAAAAGCCCCTTATTCTATTTTTAGTTTCCATTGCTTTGTCATCTTGGCAGAATAAATACAACCTATTTTAAAACATGAGCAATCTTCAAAGAACAGCTTCAAATTACCACAACAAAGGGGCTATTACCCAAAGCTGGGCATGCTGTGCTCTAACAAGACAGGTCTTTCTAAACCACATTTAATCTATTTTATAACTGCAGAATGGGATGGCCTTATTTGGCACAAAATGTTACTATCTCTGAATTTCCTATTCCTTGTTTAGATTCCTTGGGAATGCAGAATCTCTGCATTCATTACTTCTATAGGCTCACAACTGTTTATTTTAAGACAAACTAGTCAGAAAGACCCTTTTAACTTCTGAATCCAAGAAGCCTTTGCTATAGTGCCTTTTCGAGTAGTTCAGGACCTCAATGAGACTGCACTAAGAGAGACCAAAACCTCACAACTTACAAATAACAGTGAAAATATTTGGGAAAAAGGTCAAAGACAAATTGCACTGTCTAAAAAAATCCAAGTACAAACTGAACCAGGAAACAAATACTAAGCCACAACTATGGTATTTCTTTATAAGAATCATGACATACCAAGGAACTTCAGTCTGTGCACTTAGAAAGAGAACCTCTTGTGCCTAATTCAGCTCAGATCGTGATCTTATCCATTAACATTTATCAGTTATTTCTATAATCCTGTTACAGTCAATCAGAACTTCTGTTATCTGTCTATATATTTTCCTACAATACTGTCCACACGCATTTTACAAGGACGAGTTTACTTGTAATTATGTAGCAGTTGGGAAGGTGTCCTTTCAACCAGAATCATTCTGGTTTTCTTCTAACCATAATCTATCTTGAGTGAGGCAAGAAGTTCTACAAATGTATGTTTGCAACCACAGAAAGAAACACCAAAAGACTGTAAAGTAAAAACTCTCCTTTTAAATCCATGAAGGAAATTGTATCAAGATCATAGTTTTAGTCAAGCCCCGTATTTTGAAATTAGGAAGAGTTATGTGCAAGAATAACAATCTTCTGCAAGACCAAGATTCTCTCTCTTATGTACTATCAATTCAAAGACAAACAGTACTTGTGCAATAAGCATCAGCTTTTTTTCAGCATTTGTGCAAGGAAAAGTCTAAGGTGGTTTTCACACCATTAGCCAGATTTCAGAGAGAGTTTTAAATCAATATGAACAGATTAAATAGCATTAGTTATAGTTGGGTAAAGAATTCTAAACAAAGATTTTAAATGCCAAGTTTATTAATTTATTAATGTCTAGCAGCACATGTGAATATTCTATGCCCACTAAGAGCGATCACCCTTTGTTCAGTTATATAAATATCTGCTTAGAACTCTCTAAAAAACTTAATGCACAGTCCCAAAGAAAATTATTTCATTAACACAGAAGGGTGTATCTGCCTCAAGAAAGAATATTGAAATGCCATACATAATAAACATAAAAATTACTTAGGAATATTCACTCCTCTGGAAAGTCTGCAGAAAACTAGAGTAAATTATTACTGAAAAACCCCTCACTCTGTTCAGGAAAAGCTTCTGACAACTGCCTTAACCTCCCATTATCATATCAATACACACTGATGGACAAGATTTCAACCTGGAAATTCTCCAAGAAAAAAAAAGAGGTCAAGCTTAAAATGTTGGGTTTTTCCTACTAGTTCTGAAGGATACCCACATCAGACACTAAGAAACATTCTGACATTTTCTACTGTGTTCTTACAAATTGGCCCCACTTACACCCCAGACAGCAGCAAAAAACGTAATTTGCACATTTGTATTTCTGTGAAATGAAAATGTTCAGTTACAGAACCAAAACATATCCAAGCTTTTCTCTTGCATTTCCTCATATACAAACTAGCTGTGGAGAACTTCACACTCCAATAGAAAGACTGAGTATCACAAAAAGAGCTCAGGAGATGCTTAGGAATTTTATTAACAATCTTTTATCCTTCCATGTTTTTGACTACTGGAGCTGAAGCAGCATTGCTGGAGCAGCTTCCTGGATGAAGAGTTTCAAATTTAACTATGTGAGAACACTGTATATGTCAGTGCTATCAAACAGCCATGTGGAAAAGCAGCCTCTATTCAACAAGTTCTTGCACTGCCTAAGGAACCTTTCTGCTCTGTATTTAAGCTCAGAGCAAACTTCAAAAAAGATCCAATCTTCTGTATCCAGGATTCTTTCAATGGTTTTATAGTTATAGTACATCCTTAACATTCTTTTTCAAAGACGGCAGCAGTGTCTATCTTCCACTGTATTGCGTGCCCTCTTTCCTGTGATATTCACCTTTTTGTATTTTACAAACATTTAGACAACTGTCATCAAACTATATGCAATTCTCAGATGTTTAAACAGCCTCTTTTCCATTCAGGAAATAATCAGTCCCTCCTTCCATGTCCGATTTTCAAGCATCTTCAGATCTCTGACTTTCTAGACACTCCTGTTGTATCTGACACACAATTAAACCAATCTCCTTGCCATTTGCAAAAAAAAGAAATATCCTTCTATGCTACACAGGTTACTAAGCAAGCTGAGATGAAGCCTGAACATCTTCAAAAAGAAAATAATTTTAGCCCATTTACGGTTGTGATTACATTCTTGCTTACATGTAATGTAAAGATGTAGCACTGTTTTCCCTAAACTGTGTAACTCCCAGCTCTCCTTTAAGGCCAAGAATTAGCCAATAATGACAGAGTTGGCAGTAAAGCTCTAGAAGGTGGAGATGAATGAAAATGTTCTCTTTTGATTTCTCAGTAACAGATCTGCACAGTATATTCATTATTCCAGTCTAGGGCAGAGTTAACTTGTGTGCAATCTGCAACTCCATTTATCCATCACACATCATCTGTAATGACTGATTTACTCTCTTCCTTCTTTCTTCTCTGTCCAGCAGCACATGCAGCACTGTAGCAGAAAAAGACTTCCAGGAATGAGTGTAGCATGTTTCTCAGTCCCTAACCTGTAGGGTTAATCAGCTCTTACTACAGACCTACTGACACACATCAGGGCAACAGGAACACTTTTCCCAGTGTCTCAGACAGTTCTCAGCGAGGTATTAACTCTATAATAACTGTTTTGTTTAGACGTCCAGTACTTTTAGTTAACAAGCACCTCTGGGTATAAAATGCATGAATATATACAAATATATATGCCTTTTCCCCTGCAATTTCTAAAACAATTAGACTACAATTTTGACATTCTGTCAAGAAACAAACTCATAACTTCCTCTTAGCTTCCTAGGCTTACACTATGGATCGTTTTCTAGCCCAGCTCAAGGCGTGTTTTGTGTCTGTACATAAACTGATTTACTCCATTATTCTAATAAAATTCTTTCATGGTAACATCCTGCTAAACATGATCTGGAAGAACCAATAATTAATTCAAGCTTTTCAAGGTAGCATATGAGATGAAAAATTTTGACACATTTTTAACACCCTGGATCAGACTATGCTACACCAGTAACAGATCTGACAGTTTTATAATTTCCTTTTCATACTGGAAGTTAATTTTAAAAGACTATAGTTTTAGATCAAGCAAAGAAAACCAACAAAACCAGAAAAGCTCCCAATTATAACATTACAGAATGCTTACTGCAGCAAGGAACAAGGATACAAAATTGAGCCAACAGTTTTAGGCTCTACCTATTACTTAATTATTTGTAAAATGAAAAATGTATAGAAGACAACTTAAACTGAATTTTAGAGCATGACACAGAGCAGCAAGAAGGAAAGTTTGTTTCCAGGGTAAACAAACCCTCAGAGGTCAGCTTTGTACCTTTTTACTGTGCCAGCTTAACAAAACATTGAATTTTGGCAAGGCCTACTGGCATGGATGTTATTTGTAGAGAAGTTATGCCTGTTTGTCTTCCAAAGCATGTTACCTTTCCAGAGGAAAATGGTGAAAGGGAAAAGTCCTTATTTCTCCCCCTACCATGCCAGTATGCTGTGCAGGTTTCATGTAAACTGCATCATCAACCCATCTATTCTTTCTGCAGATGTATTAAGAAGTTACACATTTTGATCCCTAAGACTGCATTAAAAATAGAATATCAGGGCCTTTTTCAAGTTAGGTATCAGAGTGATTTAGAAGTTCAAATAATTATACTGCAATTCCTGCAAGCTGACTGCATTTTACAATACAAGATTTATGAACCAACAAATCCTGGAGTACATGGTACCCTTCTCTTTAAACAGACAGTTCTTAGGCAACTCTTTTCATCTATTATTTAGAACAAACACATTCATCAATTTCCTGCACCTAACAGAAGTACAGCCATTGTTGAAGAAAGTGCAAGCTCATGCGAAACAAAAACCAAACCAACCAAGTCCCCCGCGCCAAATCAAACCGATAAACCAAAAAAGTCCCAATTAAAAAAAAAAAACCACTAGCCAAACAAAAAGCCAAATCAAAGCAAACAAAAAATACCCCCCCCCCCAAAAAAAAAACCAAACCCAAAACAAAAAACCTCAAAACAAAACCCAGAAAAACCACAAAAAAAAAAAATCACACCTGACATGCTCTCAACTGTATAAATAAGAATCCATTCTCTTTCCCTAAATTACTTCCTTCACGGATGATGAGCTGAAAGCCACTACAAAACAAATATCTGAGCATTCAGCTTTCCAGATTGATATTAAATTATTCTTAGCAATACTAGTTTATACTAAAACAATGGTTTGCAATTTTAAAGAAAGCTTTTAACAACATTAAAACATGACATTTAGGCATTTCATGATTAAACAGACTTAAATTTTGAAGCATTAACCTAAATATTCTACAGCATTTCTAAGAACTTCACTGAGCTGCCATAATTTCTGTCAGCATATGTAGTACTGAATGACTAGTAAAATACCTGAATTGAAACTATTCCAGTCTAGCAGTTTGTATGATCTTGTGTTACCCATAATTCCGACAAAGGCTGAGTTCAAAACAGCAAATTAGTAGATCAGTTATAGGAGCAGAATAGTGAAAAAAAACTACCAACAAGAACACAATTGACAACACCACTCCACAGGAACTGGAAAGACACAGACAGCAGAGTTAATAAGAGGCTGAAATAGAAAAGGAAAAAAGGAGCATGCTACAGCAATCTAGCACTAGGGTGACCAAAGGGTACAGTATACAGCAATTATTGTCTTATTGATAAGTTCTCAATCCACCTTCAAATGTTTTTTCCTCTTCTGCATTTTCCTGATATATTCATTTGCCAGTTTATTTTCTTCCTTTAATATTTTACAGACTTACATGACTCAAATGCTTCATGATCATAACCATAGCAGATTTCTTTTCTACTTCACCTTCCCTCCCATAGCCATGTGTCTTCATTCCCCCTTTTGCAATATACTGAGTTCCAGGTATCATGCATTTTACATTCACTTGTCAGGAGCAATCTTCAAGGCCCACAAAAACACTGCAGCTGTGCAAACATGCATCTCTATCTTATTTCTTACCCTGCTTTCAGTCAGTTGGTAAAAGTAAAGCAGTCCATAATGCAAGAGGAATAAGTTTCAAAGCTTCTAAGCAAAACTGATTTTTTTCCCCCCATTTTGTCTTAAATAAATTTATCACATTGTAAATTTTGCACATAAGAGACCTGTGTTGAAAATACAGCAGGCTAAAATAACTTTGTGGCAAAGAAAGGGAAGACTCACTTATAAATTATACTTTGGCAGTTTTTTTCATCTTCTGTTCACTGCATAAACAGATCTTAGGGATAGGAAAAAAGAACAGTACTGTGTAGTCGTACGCTTTAAAAAAATCCCTTTCAGTAGGGGTGTTTAATTCCAATCAAGTCCTGGATTTTATTTCATGTTGCCAGTTTGACTCTTTAGATCAGCAACAATCTACCTGCTTGGAGAATTGCTTGCCTTGGGTCACAGGAAGAAAGAAAAAATGTTTGTAATTGCTTTTAAAGATGCATTTGCACAAACTTTGTTTTATTGCTTCTGACTAGTGCATGCAAAAGCACTACAGGTGCTATTTTTACTCTCCTTTGCATTTTGAAGTGCACTGTCGACTCTAACTTTTTACAGAGTACTCATCATCTTGTCTCAGTGACTAAAACAACAAAGTCTTCAGAGTCGCTTAATTCTAACATTAGAACTAGAACATGCAAAATACACATGCTCTAGTACTGGGGTTCCCAGGCAAATATTAAATAAAAATCTTATAGTACTGTTCAGAACAGGGTTTTTAAGAACAGAAACAAAGCTGCAAAGGTTTTAACAGAAGAGGTTAAAAATCACATATTGAACTAAATTGTAGCCATTAGTCCTTAAGGATTTCAAGGAGCTGAAAATTAGAAAACATTCACTGTTAAGCTCAAGCATTTCATCTCATCTGTGTTTGAATAGAAAATTTGCATCAAGTTTTAATTCTACAAAGTGGTAAAACAATTAATTAAGCCATCAATAATTCAAAGACAGTTTTCGTGCAAAGTTACTGATTCAAAGTACTTTATTATTTAACTTGCTGAAATGCTTCTCACTAAAAACATTGCCTCTGAGTAACTCATTTTTCGAGCTTAAATGACTGTCTGAAAAATATTGCTTTTAATATACATTATTAGAATGGATTTGTATCTCTCCAAATGCTGGTATGTTATAAAGATTAGAAGCAGGAGATCATTACAACAGGCCTTGTGCAAGCGGAAGTCATTCTTGTGTTAACATACCAGGATTGTGGATGCGATCCAGAAGCTTCACAGACCGTGCACTGACAACACCACCAACGTGGACCAGAAAGCCTGGTGGAAAGGTCGTCAGGGTAAAAAATGGAAATTCCTGTTATGATTAAAAACAAACATCAAATGACTGCTTACCAACCACTGGTGATTGCCAATAAACATGCAATGAATCGATAATTTCCCTGAAATACAAGCAAAGCAGTTACATTAGGCCAAACATGTCTTTCAGGCTTACTAAGCACTACATAACCAGGTGTCTTCATATACCCAGAGTATCATAAAAGCAGAAGTACTATACAATGTAAGAATACTTTTCCCCCATAGAGTTGTTTCTCAGCACAATAGTGATAAATAATCAAAACTTGACACACTTGTGTTAGCAAAGCCTCTATCGATCTACTTTTACCATGGCAGCTCAACAACAGAAATCTACTCTCATGAGCTGAGACAAAATAAACATCTTAGTCCTTTTTTAGGACTTATTGTTACAAGTGACTGCAGTTTGATTCCAAAGCACAGGGTGAAACAAACTGTAGTCTTGCAACAATGATGTCTTATTACAGGAAAACATACCTGAAAAATATTAATGGATTGCTCTGCTCATAAGCTCTAAATATAAAAGTAAACATTCATCTTGTAGAATAAAGCGTAAGTCTTTGAAATACAACCAAGTTCTTCTTAAACTTAGAAAATTTACTTCCAATTAATTTGCATAAATTAGTTTTTACCAATTAATAAGTAAAATAAAAAGTTAAGAAGTTTCCAAAACTACTCAAGAATGTAATTCCTACAAGAGGCAAAGTAAGTGATAACAGCAATTTTTCATGTTACACATGATGAAAAAAATCATATTCAAAGGAGTTGAGCCTAAATGTGAAGATTTTCTTTTCTACAGAGACATTCTATAAAATGTCTAATATATACATAATAGTAAACTTATGGGGGAAAGGCAGTAATTCATGTTCAGAAATTCTAAATGCAGAGAAGCAAAAACAACATGAAATAAAAATCATGCGATAATGGTTTGTGTAATCATAATTGGATAAATGGAAAAAATAAATACTATCATTTTATGAGAGAAAGTAAAGGATAGAATCCTTTTTCAGATACTTGAAGCACTTGGAACAGCACAGTTCAACTGAGCTTCTACCTAAACAGCATACATGCTGCAGATTAAATGAGGATCATGGGTCTTCCAGCAATACATGGCATGAAAAGTCCTCTTAAATTAAAACCCAATGTAAATTTAAAAATCAGTACCAGAATTATCACTGCCCTTGTTATGAGAACTCTTTTAAAAGGTCCTACAAACTTAAAAGTTTTCTGGATTTTCTTTTGGCTTAGACTTTTGAAATTAAGAGGCAAACTTTGAAATCAGCAACCATAGTATCAACAACCACAAGAAGAAAAAAAAGCAACTCCAAAAATCACTAAAACCTGCAGGCATGCCTTATGATCCAATTAAAAAGCAGGAAGATTTCATCGTAGGATTCTGCAAACCTGCTTGACTGTGTGTGTCTTCAGGCGCACTGACAGACCTCCAGAGAGGATTACAGTAAAGATTCCCCCAAAAGGTTCTAACAGATCAAAGTGCTTTGCAAGTTATCAGAATAGTCAAAAAAGCCCTGACTATAACACTCTGAACTCCTTTTCTGAATGCCTTTCATGCTGAAGAATGAAAAAAATGCAGTACATCAACACTTTGTTAGAAAGTCTATTTCACTGTGGCTCTGTAATAGCAACTGCTCAGTAATTCTCAAGTCTCCTGATAAATATTTCCCTCTGTAGAATTCCATGACACTCATTCTGCCTAACTTATCTCTAAATATCTAACATACACACCTGCTCTGTCCCTTGAATATAGCCATCCCACATTAATGGCATTTGAAATATTAAATGCTTTGCCAGAACTATAGAAATCAAAAAAGTTTACTGCATATCCCAGGTATATGAGATTCCATTAGGCCTATACTACATTTGTATTCCATATATACATATACTCAAACTCACGCTGTTCTACAGCAGTATGGAGTGAACACTCCATGCTCTAAAAGCTTAGGCAAATCCAGTGTTTTTTCACCTATATGGAGATTCAGAAGTTACTTCCATTTATTTTCATAAGGATGTGTACTACAAGTAATTTTAACATGTTCAGAGTTCCAGTTTGCCTGATTCTCTACACTACAAACCAGGAATAAACCCTCAAAGAATAATACAGTTTTATCTCAACCAATACATCAATACTTGCAAGTATGTATTAAGATACATGATGAAATTAGACCTATGACCTACCAGTTAATTTCAGCCACAGACAAATCTGGGTATCAGACTCGCTGAATGATTTTAACGTGATTCCTTGAAGTTTCTCATCCATTCTGACACAGATGGAACTCCACTGCTTCATAAGATGGCATCTCTTTTTTTTATCCCTTTTTTTTTCTTTTTTAAGCTCATTGAGAGGTTTTGAGCATTTTATTATTACATTACTCAAATACTAGTTCCAGCCTCAATTTCATGTGGTTATCTGTAATGCTTCAAAAGTCTGTGTCTATAGTTACTGAATGGAAAGCAGATTTCATAAGAACCAGATGCTGTGTTTCCATACTATAAATCTCCTCTATTACTAAAATTTGCAAAGGACTATCTTTACATCAAGGTAATTGAAGCAAAGTATTCCACTGTGTGACAAAACAGGACGACCTTAAAAGTTTCCAATCAACAATTGATGACGATCAATCATTTTACCAATAGCAATTCACTGTGCCACTTCACAGTCACTGACTGCACAGATCCTGAAAGACTGTCACTGGTTTAACCCTTGAACCAGAAATTTTTTAGTTGGTATTTGGGGGATGTTTGATAAGGTTACAATAAAATTCTCATAAATATTTGCATAATAAAATGTTTTAAAATGTCTGTGTACACACATACATGTATTGCTAGCATTCTTTTTAGAACTACGTTTCATACAAAGACACACAAAATAATGCAAAAGCACATGGAACAAGGCTACACACACATCCTTTGGTGTTAGTGCCAGCTGAAGCAGTTCTCCACTTCCCTTCCAGCCATTCTCTCATTCTCACTGTTGAACCCTCCCTCAGATAACGTTCAGGTGTGCTCACAGAGCTTTTGGGGCTGAACCAGAGCAGGGAACTGGTCCACACTAAGATACTGGTAATGTCCTGGTTGAATTATTTTTATCCTAAGCACATTTACTGTGCCATCTCACAAAGTGGCCAAACAATCTCACAGTTTTTCTTGAACTGAACTGAGGGGATGGGCTGGATAAGAAGTCACTGGAAAGAAAAGATAATTAAGTCCAGATTTCAGCCAAAGGCAACACCCAGAGAACTGCGCTCTAACACAACAGGTATCCAGCAATGCCCTTCAGAGAGGAAGATGAACAGATCCCCACTTTGAAAAGGCAGCAGTAAAGATCTCTCAAGCACTTGCAGAACTCAAACGTGGAAGAATAAAATGGCATTGGTCCAAGCTGAGGTCAGCAGAGAAATGAAATACCAACAAGAGCAGCATTTGGCCATTTCTACAAAAATATAGGCTAATTTTTTAGGGGTAAAGTAAGCTAAGATTTTCTCACTGATGGAAATACAGCATATTCATTCATAGTTAAAAATATACATAGAGGTAGCTGTGCTATAGTTACACTTGCTATCTACAGGCATCCTACGAATTGCTAAAAGTTATTAACTTACAAAGTAACACATGTGAGTTTTCCACAGCTGGTGTATTTTCACAGAAGAAATTGAGTAAGATTACCCTTCTAACAAAATCTGTGCTGTTTGCAATTAGGGTTATTTAAATAACACATTAAACCCACATTTGATTAAAAAAAGTTGTGGAGACACCCAGTTAAATTAACTGGTTTTAAGGTGCCTTAGCATTACCACATACCCAAATAAATTAAGTAAGCCTCAAAAGAACTTCGTATTTAAGCAACCTGGTCTAGTGGAAGACTCCCAATCACAGCAGGGGCTTGGAACAAAATTACCTTGAGGGTCTCTTCCAGCCCAAAACATTCTGTGATTCCATGATATCTTTAATACATGTGGAAATATATTACACATATTGAATTTATTCTTTATTTTCCCAAAGAAGTGCTTCCCTAAGTAATTGAGACAAGTAACTAGAGTACACTACTTATGTGTGCAATATTGAAAAAGACAAAGTATCTTATCTATTCATTCTATTTAAGTAATTCAACTCTAAGGTAACCATAAGAGGTAACACCATAGTAAAAACACATCCAACATGAAATTTTGAGAAGACAGAATGAACATATTAGATCAATTAACAGTACACGTGCTTTGCTACATCATTATCAATAACAGACTCAACACATTTCCATCCCATTTTACAGTATTTTCTACTAGACAAAACACAGGCTTTATCAAAATAATATGCAAATAATTCAAGCTCTAAAAATACATTAAGCGCTCTTAATTTACATTTTTATTGCCTTTAAAAAGCTTCCTAAGGAAATAACAGGTCAGCCATGAAATGTCTGAAATGCTAGCAAAATCAAAGGTAAACAGAAGAAAAGGCTCTTTTTAAAGCATTCTTTTTGCCAAATTAAAACATTAAAAGCAGAAAGCCATGGATTTGTACTTATATATAAATTAAAACTTCAACTGAAATGTATCAACATGCAAAATACTAAGCAAAATTATGCTGATCTGATAAAAGCTCTTAAAAACAACAAAACAAATACCAAAAAAATTCCACATAAACAAGATTACAAAGAAATCTGCAAAGCCTCAAAGAAGAAAATGAAAATATTTCAAATAATTATTTAGAAATCCTCAGTGGAAGAAAGGGCTACAAAGAGTCACGCAATGATTTCAAACATACCCGCCTTCTACAGAACCTATGAGGCGATCCTCCCTTAGCAATGGATAACACAAAAAATAAGAAGAGAATCATCCACTTGCTCAAAGCAACAGCTATTCACTTATATTTCACAGATGTAAGTGATTTAGTTTTCAACAAACATGTATGGTTCCATGTCAGTAGCTCAGGTACTCAGAAATTGTAATTAAACTTGCATTACTCAATAGGTAAATAGTGATATTTCTTCCTTCAAGACACCTCATTAATAACATTTTGACTCATTCCAACAATAAACAAAGAATTAAAGACACTGTTTTTCCTATACAGTCTATTCAGTCTAGTAACAGATGGCATTTTTAGTCCTACAGAGGAAAAGCTAAAATGTATAAAGCTCTTTTTTTGCTTGGCAGGTAGTTCAGGTTTAAGTTCCCATTTAAAGGCTACATGCACACACATTTTATTTACTCTTCAATGAAGGCTAAATCAGGCACCAACTCTATTTCCCAAAATTGAAAGTCTTCCCAATTCTAAATGGGATTTTTACCTTGTTCAAAGCTATTCCAATGTTTCTGTATTTGGCTTCTGTAAAAACGTTACCATCATTTATTTAGTTAAGTACTAAACTTCCACATGCATCAATAACTTACAGAAACCAAATAACAGTAATTTTTGCTATAACTTTTTCTTTTAACATCAACTTGAGTGCTGTTCATAGTTAATTGCTCCCTTTTTCTTAATGCTTTAGGAATACAGTAAAATGTAATAATTTGTGTATTTAAGGGCTACACATTCAACACTTGTAATAAGTTTTCAGGCCTAAAAATTACCCATATTTCTAAACAGACATTAACAAGAAACATTTAACTTGCTACAAGCTACATTTTCACTTTAGTAGATCAGAAATGTAACTATAAAATGCCTTACCCTTTGTTCCAGAGCTGACTGTGTCTGTTGTCTCAAAAGAGTTTTAAATGGCCCCCCTTCTTTTCCAGCACTCCCACTGCCCATTCCTGAAGAGTATCAGTACAAATGACATTCAAAGAAACATATATTATAATTTGTAACTCAGGCTAATTAAACTACAGATACAATAGTCATTGAAAACAGGCACATTACCCCATAATTTAAAGTTTTAAGGGAAAAAAAAAAGCTAAGCATCACAGTGAAATTTGGGTCTGGGAGGAGTGTTGGTTTTGTTTTGGTTTTCACATAACTAGCAGTGGTTTTACAGCATTTGGATAAACTTCCCAAATCCAAGATCTTTTTCTGCTGCCATCTGAATTGAAAACCATTCCAAAATATCTGGGCCTGCATTTGTTTCTGGTGACATGTAACTTTTAATTAAGTATCTCTCACTACTATCATTACCTTTATTTTTTTTAAATAAAAGTAATAAAAATCTGGCTTTCTAACAGTTTCACAGTAAATCATCCTTACTAACCATGGGTGGGAGACTGTACACATAATTACAGCAGTAGTTACATAACACATGATTAGGAACAAAAAGAAAATCGCAACAGCAATGCACATCCTTTAATTTGAAACATAAACTCTGAAAAAAACTACCAATTATTTTCTTTAATATCTATGCAGTGAAATATTCACTCATCTGATTCATTCACATAAGCAAAGGGTGACTGCTCAGCCTTTAAAACTGCCACGTTTATTTGACTATGACATTTGCATACACATGACCTGCAGATTATCTGTAAATGAAAATAAGAGATGAACTCTGATTTTGCATAATATGGGTAATTCTCTCTTTCCTTCTTTCAGGTGTATCTCCACCCCTACCCCCCAACTACAGAAATTCTTCTGAGGAGAAAGTTTATCAAATACATAAGATATCCTTGTTACTGAATTACCTGTCACCAAGGACTGTACCTTGACCAAGCATGCTGAGATGCAGGTTATGTGTATGACAGTAAATTATGTGCTCTATGGTTAGAAATCACAAAAGCAAACACATACCAAGATTGTGTTTTTCCTAAAATAAACACAATGATGGTGAATCAGATTTTCCTGGTAATATTTCAATCACAAAGACATACTATCATTGGTATTCCTTGTATCTAAAGCCATCAGGGCTAATTTGACCAAGCAAAAATAAACCTCTAAGTTGTATAGGAAAGCACAGGATAAAGAACAAAAAGGTGTCAGGAGCAGGATGAAATACAAACACCACAGTGCAAACAGTTATGAATGAAGCCAAGATTTTCTTTTACAGAATTTGTAATTAATTTAATATAACAATTCCTTGCTAGTTTCCTTTTTCTTCTGATCAAGCATCCCATAAAGGTCAACAAAACTGTAAATATATCTGGAAGTGTAGTTGCTCATTTTAACCAGACTGCAAGATCTAGAAATAATACCAGACTTAATAATGTATGTAAATTAATTCCTAAATTCATTCATTTTCAAGGGTTACTAGGCTACCATTACCATATAATTAGATATACAAATATACTACAATTTTCAACCAATATTTTTAGCTGTTCTTGGATAAGGAAACAAAAATATTAGTATCTGTATAGTCCCATTAAACAAGATTAAATTGCTTTTACTCTTTGGCATCGATTCTAAACATCATTGCCAGGGACTATACAAAAATAAATACAGACAAACAGAGCATAAATACTGGACATGAAACAAACTCAAAAAATACAAACTAACCAAAATAGCTTCTACAGGAAAAAAAAAGCAGTAAGAGCAACTATTTAATTTAAATCTATGAAAGTAATGCATGTCAGTGAAATGGAAAAATGGGCAGTAAAACTAAAAAGTACGGCCTATGTTTAAAAGATTAAATGAAAAAGGAGAGTTGCTAGCCAGATGATAACCATTATTTCAACAAAATATGAATGCATTAATGAGCAAGTGCAAGGAGCATTTGCTCCATGCAAAACACAGGAACAACAAAGTGAAGAGAATGCAGGTGATTTTAAAAAAAAGGTAAATTATTTTAGTCCAATTACCAGAAGAAATTTTTCAAGGGTAAAGGAGAAAGTCCTGTAGCATAAGCTACACGTTTCAAATCCTGTGAGTAATTCTGAAGCTGTTTCAAGCTTCTGGGGCAGAGGTGAGAGATGGGATGAATAGTCATGTAGCCAGCAGTTTTCAGAGGCTAACTGAGCAAAACCAGGGTTATAGAAGGCTGTGTGTTAATTGCCCCTGTATCAAATAACAACAACATTTCCTTAAAAGTTTGTTTAAAAGGCCATAATAGATAGATCCTACCAGAAGCAGCCAGAAGCAGCTCTTCAGTGAAAGAAACACTTTTCCTCAGAACAACTGGGCTGACATGGCTAGGTTTAATGCTAGACCCCGACAGGAGGAGACAGGACTTTTTAAGATGTGGGGAATCACAAGAGAGTGTAGGGGAGCTGGGAAACAGGAAAATCCTAGGTCCCTGCGGGGAAGGTGCTGTGGAGGAAAGTAATAGAGACAAAGAGATGTAGATTCAGATGACTAAAGAAAAGGACAAAAGAAATCAAAATGAAGCATTTTTGTTTTCTCTAAATGAATCAACACTTACTGCTAAACTGTTTCTCAACATACAAAGAAATGGAATGACAATACAGCTTCACAATGTGAGTGAGAAGCACATTTTTAAAAATCACGACTTAATTTTGTTTAGAAATTAATTTTTTTTAAAGCCATGGTAATCTAATACCTATTTTAAATTTCAAACAAAATTTGATAACAAATATTATGGAGTAAAAGAAAAGTAATAGAGTCTTGGCACATGCTTAATCTGATTACTTTCATGTTTTAGGCAGAAAAAGTTATTTTCCAGAGAGGTCATAGATTTGTTCTATGATTTTCTAGAGTAATAAATCTTGTAAAAGTCTAAGTTCCCACAAAGAAAAGGAGTTCCCACCTTCTCAGTTTCCTTCAAACATATACTACTTGACATCAAAACGTGTTACCTAATTAAAATACATCATGATTTTTGTCAGCCTGATTCTGTTCATTGCATAAAATACATCACTACTCACAGAAGTCTAACTTCAAACCCAAACAAGCTTTCTCAGCATGTGTATTTATAGACCAGAATGGGTAACACAAGCACAGCTATATTGTACAAAAGACATTAAGGTAACATTCTCCTGATTTGGAGCTACTGAAAACTAAATGCTTAAGCAGATCCAAGTTTCAACCTTCTCTATTTTGTTACTCCTGTTGTGAAACTGTGGTATTATTCTAACTCATTCTCCAGGTTAGTCTCCATCTTAGACAGGTGAACACACAAGCTATCTGACTGAGAAATAAACAGGAATACAATACACTGCAGAAATGTCAGAAAATACTTCATTTTTCACATCAGCCAATCCAAGTAATGGGTATCTTTAATTTGACAAATGTTTGATGTGCCACATGAGAAGTCTGCATTTCTTTAGCTTTTTTTAAACACTAACATCACCAGCTTTCACACTGAGATATTCCAACTTAGCAACAGTCTTGGGAAGTGAAAATAGAGATCTAAACATATACAGCGAATTGTTAAAAACAACATACTGAATTTAGTATGTTACGCAAGCATCTTCTGCACATCATCAAGTTTTTGGTAAAAGGTAACACAAATTACTCAAGAAAGTCATTTAAATTGTTATTAATCTATCCTTTTAATCTGTTAAGATTCAAAATAGTTTGTCATATCAAGATATGAAATTTTTAAATGCAACAAGCAAATCCTCTTGGGACAAGTTTCAGTATTGGACTTAAAAGCTGCTAAAAAGACAGTGCTAGTAAGGAAGACTAGGCTCAGTTAGCTTTAGTACTAAAAGAATAGCTAAAAGCTATCTTCACATACTTGAAAAATCCCTACCAATTACACAATCTGTTTCAGTTCTGAATGAACTGACTAAAGACAAGGAGGTCCATCCACCTAGATAATATTGCCAGGAAGGACGTAAGGTTGCTGCTTTAAAACCCTAACAAATTCACAGTTGCCATTTTCCTAACTTTAGAACATTTACATGTACAAAGATGACCATCTCTGTTACATTTTAATGCTTTATATGACATGATCCTTAGCACGGAAAATCCCATCAAAAGAAACAGATTTTCCAATATTCAGTAAACCAAACACATGAATTTGCGGTTCTTGTGTCATAAACATCCAGTTATATCTGTATGTCCTTTAAACAAGTGATCACCACACACAAAACAGTCATAATTTAAAAATAAGGAAAAAAAAAAAAACAAAACCAACTGGTTTTTCTTTGTCTGTTTGTTTTAAAAATGGGACAGAGAAGACAGGACTACAAAAGACAGCTTCCTAACTGGGAACACTTTTAACAGATATCTAGGGAATAAACTGGGTAAAATATTTAATACAGTTCCATTCGAATGCAATGTTTAACTTCTTTCCTAGGAAAAATTCTTGAAAGGGGTGCTATCAAGTAAAGCTGGATCATCTGCTTTAATATGCCTAAAAATTGTCTAATTAGATGGAGACAAGAGCGTTCTGAGCTTCAAATACCACAATTTACACAACCTTTAAAGAGTAACCAAACTTTTATAAACAATTCTGCAAAGTATTTTGCCCTATGGTAGCAAAATTCAGAGCATTTGTCACATAATGGAGAGTAAACAGACACTAATTCTTTGAGTTGTGCTGACATTATTACTAACCTGATTCTAACTACAGACTAAAAAATAAGGAGGGAGGAAACAACAAGTTGGAAAAATTATGACAGACCAATGGAGAAAGAAAAATGCTTTTTGAAAATGGTTGGAGTTACTTGTAATGTGATTTAAATCACTTTCAAAGTGTATACTGTGTATGTAATGCCACTTCTACATACCAAGAGAATAAAAAGACAGCAGCTGCTATGTTTCCAGTATTGTATTTGCAAAAAGGAGATAAAAATCAGAGAAATGTATGCAGTATATTTATAGCACAACACATGAGGCTTGAAGACTACATAGTTTTAGTAACACCATCCTTGACATTGTGGTGAGGAATATACTCCCATGACTTGTGATATGAAATGGAGGAAATAAGAAAAAGGCAATTACTTAGGACTCCCTTAACGCTCAGATATGTTTTATTTTGGCTTGAATACAGCTGTGTTACAGAAGTCATTTTAATGTTAGCCAGGACAGTGGAAATAACAGGCAGGATTAAAATTTTGCCCTACAGAAAGAAACCCTTTTGAGCTTGAGGTGTGCTACGTGAAGTCTCCAATTTCCACATCATTTTGATAACTTAAATGCCAAAAAGCAAAAAAGGGTTGAATGAAAATATAAGAAGAGAAACACAAATTAAACAAAAAGTGGGTGGAAGCGCCTTACCAGTTTTGGGTGTCAAACTCAAATCTGTGTCAGAAGAAGAGGACTGTCGACTGTAGGACTTGGAAGGTGAAAAGGAATAGGTTTGGTTTTTCAGAGGGGTGGAGGGTCCTGATGAATGAGTATTGGGATTGGGATCTTCATTGAAAGGAATCCTGCCAGAAGAAGGTGGAAACATATTCAGTAATCCTGTGCCAAAGGACCTGGCTGACAGCAGCATGATCCAAACACCAGGATGGGACTGGGGCAGGGCCAGCAGCTATTCCTTAGGTGCGAGACTGGGGATGAGGCCAGAGGCAAAGAAATGCTGTTTTACCCATTCAGCATCCTAGAGATAGATGCTGATAATCTACAATGAAACAATTAAGCCAAATGAAAGGCATGAGATGTGACAAAAAAATTATATTTATATGCAAAAGAAAAAAATTGAAAAGTTTATGGCTTAAAAATCTGGTCAAATACACAATGCTTTGAGTTAGTTTGATAAAGAAAAAATGATTTCAAATTATATTTGTGTTTATACATATTTATACATTTATGTATATACACACATATGCATTTTAAGGAAAAAAACCCCAGCGTTTCCTTATCCTATAGCATCAGCAGCATGCCACAGCTAAAAACAGAGCAAAGAGGAGAATCTTTATGGGAACTACTATATTGACAAACAGTTCACTTATGCACAGGTTGACTTACCTGCTTTCCAAAACAATCTCTTCCACAAATAGCACAGACCCTTCCTATAACCACTTTAAAGCCTAAATACCTTACCAGAATTATGCTTGAAAGCAATTATGAACTCAAATCAAAATGTGATTTTCTCCAATGACTGCACAGTATGAACATTTCCCAGATACACCAACTTAGTTTTTTACTGAATTTCCCAGGAACCAAGTGTGTTGAAATGAAGAGCATGGCTTTGTGGAAGAGACTCCGACGCATTTTCAAGAAACTATTGCCTTTGTTTCAGCAGCTGCACACTGAGCAGTTCTTCACTGACAACAGAAGGTGTCTCCATGAGAAAATGAGGGAGGAAAGATGGGTGGTACCTGCCTACACTGCCTGCCTGCCTGCCCTTTGCGACCACTGTGCCTGTGGCCTGCCTCGCCCCAGCTCTGGAGTCTGAGCAGTCTCGTACCAGTGTAGATGAGAGTGGGAACAGACACAGAGAAGTTCTGAGTAAGTCGTGAGCCAGTAGCAGTGTGAATTGGGCTGTTGTGAGTCGAGCGGCATCCATGGCTTGGCGGATGAACCAGCGGAGACCTGAGAGAATTTGCAGCCAAGGTGGAAGAAAAGAAAACAATACATACAAACAGGTTGCAAGGTTATGTTATCAATGATTTCAGGGAAGTTTAGCTAGAGGAGATCTCTTACACTAAGCAGACTCTAAGGATTTAAATTCCTAGCATGCAAGAGTCCAGATGAAATAAAAAGAGAGAAAGGAACAGCTTAAGCACTAGCTTGTGAATGCATAATTGATTCTCTGGCAACAGGGCATCAAGTTAGTAAAGCCAAGAATAAGAAGCATTAGTTGATTTTGCTGCTTTAGGGAAACATTCCCATTTTTTGAACTGAGACAATATCCACCACTGAGCTGAACATGGATAATTTGGGAGGTGGAATTTCCACACTTTGCTGCAGAGTGAAAACTACTGATTTATTTATGGATACTTTTCACTTTGAAAATTACCAGGTCTACCTTTTTTTCTTTTTAAATCACCACTGTTATTTTATGCTGCACTGTATCCAGAAGTTCTTTTGACGGAAATTTTTTAAAATTAAGACAAGTTAAACAAGCTACGATTTGAAATAGGAACCAATAATTTTTAGAAGTCAGGGAATATTTTGCAGTACTTTGCAGAGCAATTGATGCCTGCACAACAAAAACACCTAATTTCTACTGCAATGACACAACAGTTTAAGCTATTGAAAATGGCTACTTCAACTAATACCTCTAGAAATACAGAATATGTAGTACACTTTTTTGTGCTGTTTTTATCTTCCAGAAATTGGACTGCTCTACCAAACAGAAAATTTATTCAAGCAATAAAGTAGTAACACTTTGAAGAAGACTGCAAGTATACTTCCATTAATTTGTACGCATATAAAAAAATTGCATTCAAACTGTACTGCAGTAGATATGACAAAGATCACAAAATTCTACCTTTCATCATAAAAGTTTCCTCTGCAAGTTCACTGTCTGCATGTTTTGCCGTAGTCCTACTGTTGTTTTGCAACAGTAAAAAGGAAAGCACACAACAAAAGATGAGACCTCTTCGGGGTCATTATCTAAATCACTGACAGAACTGTCTGAATTCAAAATTCATCTCTTCTTATATGCTCAGCATAAACACTCAAACTTGAGCCAAAGGTACACCCTAAGAAGCTCTCACAAAAAAGTTTATTGTACAGAGTCAAAGCAGGACTAACTGTCAGTTAAACTGGCAGATCACAACCCAAGGATTTGTAGTATCATTGCTATATAAATTCAAACTAGTCATCTTAAGTAAGGATTACCACTCCAGCTTCTATTGAAATAACATCAGTAATCCAACCTAAAACATTTCAAGATTGTGGAATATAAACCGAGTTGCAGACAAATAAAACTACAAAAAAAAAAAATCTGGGGGAAAAAACAAATCACACCAGTTATGTAAAACTGAATGAGTATGAAAAGAAGAGAGGTGAAACTTGTTTCCCTACAAGCTACTAATTCATACTTACTCCTTCATTTCTTTGGATGGGGAGTTACATGCAGGTAAAAATGCTGATGTGTTACTTAATTTATCCAACGTGCAGGCTGTTCCTATGGCTCGCACTACAAGTCCAGACTCTCCCTCCAAATCAAAACACTGCAAATAACCAACAACAGCATTTCCTCTCATTTCAAGCACCTTCAAGCCAATCTTCCTTTGCAGTTCACCTACAAAACAAAAGGTAAAGAGCTTGTAATTGCAGTGAACTTTCCCTACTCTCTTTTGTGGTCTTTGACCTCTGCTTTTGAAATTGTCAACCAAGTCAGCAGAACAGGTAATAAATGCAATGCTACGTAGTTATGCCAAGGAGCTAGTCACAATCTCTGCCTCCTATAGCATAGTGTGACACCAGTGTCTTGCACAGCTTTTTTTCTTTTTTTCTCTAAATCCACTCTGATTGCCAAAACAACATGTTATTTCAGAATTTTTTTCCTCTCCTTTTTATTTTCCTTAGTTTTTTTTTTTCCTTTTTCCATTTATTTAGAGAGAGAAGGAGACAGTCAAGATGTGTCCTGAACTCAGGTAGGATTCTAAACACTCCTTCATACAGTTCCAAACAACATAGCATCTTTGTAACCTAGGGGGATAGGGATCTAAAATTTCTTTATTTACAAATTTATTCAAGCATATTTCAACCTAATTCATATTTTTTTGCCTTGTCCCACTGCAAACAAAAGATTGCCACTTTTCTTTTAGCTGCATATAAGGACTGAAAGACTGCAATACACTGGTCTCTTATTGATGCTTACTTGGCGGGATGTTTAAAAAAAATATTTCATTGATCTATATAGCTAGATTGCCTTAGTCATACTTAGATGGGAAATATCATCTCTCTTCTGATGAAAATGAAAGACTTCCAAAATCCTCTGTTAACAAACTGAAAAATCCTCACTGTCACAAAGGGTTCGAAAGGACCTTAAAAGATCATCTCACTACAATCCCTTTCTCAGAGTCCCATCCAACCTAGCCTTGAACACTTTCATGGATGGGTCATCCACAGCTGCTCTGGACAACCTGTTCCAGTGCCTCCAGGAAAGAATTTCTTCCTATTTTCTAATCTAAACCTACGCTCAGTTTGAAGTTCTCCTTTGTCCTGTCACTCCCTGCCCTTGTAAATAGTCTCTCTCCATCTTTCCCACAGATTCACTTCAGGCACTGGAAGGCCACAATTAGGTCACCCCACAGCCTTCTCTTCTCCAGGCTGAACAATCCCAGTTCTCTCAGCCTTTCCTCACAGACAGGAGATCCTTGAGAAACAATGACCCAAGCTTGACTTCAATCAGATGGGACGGATAACATCAGTATTAATGCACACTGTATCTGAGATGGTGTATATTTATTCACATACTTCAAAGTAGTCTAAGAACGTGGAGTTCATTATTTTAACTGTTTGATCAAAATTCTAGTAATATTCCTCATACGGGTTAAGAGTATCTTCAAAAAAGTTTCACAGGTTTCTTTGACCTTACTAAAAGCAACCAACAAATTAAAAGTAGCATGGCTTCACCAAAGAAGGGGGAAATAAAAATCAGTCATACTGGCCATCAGCTAGAATAATATAATCCTCATAAACAGAAGACACTGTGAACTGAAAAAATAAGCACAATTAATCCCAAAAATTATATCCAATCTTAAGCAAGTCACTTATTTAAACGGCGAATATTTTTAAAAGCAGCAATAACCATTCCAGCCTACATGATTGAATACCTGACATGAGTGAAATAAGCCTTTGTCTAGCCTCATTCGATGCCCTTGGAGTACGAATTCGGTCTATCCACTGGTATTCTGGGTCTTCGTTAACTACAAGTTCTTCCACAAATCCATGAATTATTACTGCCCTGTAACACTTAGGAATAGATGTAGCTGTTAAAAAAAAACAAAATATGTAAAAGATGTAGGACAGAAGCCTATGAGCCAAGAATTACAAGAAGAAATAAAATTACACATAAAAGGGCATGTGAAAAATTTCAGAAAGTTATCCACATGATTTTCTGTGAAAATGTGGACATGCCCAAGCAGCTTTGTTCTGGGAGATCCTCAACACTGGTAAGGTAACTGTTCAGTGTATCAGTTACAACATGTCCCATTACTAAACCTTCTAACTTCATGTCTCTTTAACAGGATATGGAACCAAAATAACACCATATATGTATGCACAGGCACTGAACTGGAAGTTATGGGGGCAAAAAAAATAAAAATCAGTGATTTACATTGTTTTGAAATATGGACAGTAAAAATGTATTTAAAAAGAAGAGCAAACTAAAACTATGCATTTGCTACTGGCTTCAATGTAATCTCCACTGGGCTTATGCAACAAGCTGGTGATAGAAGAGAGACTGAGAGAACACATAAAGAAAGATAATAAGGGAGGGAGGGAGGATTTCTGTTCCAATAAACTTTTTTTCCTCTACTTACTGCAAAAAAATTTGACTCCACAGGATGACTGTCTGAATCTGTTTAAATCATTGAAGAGATCTACTTTCACCACCACGTTGATCTCTCCACGTATACCTATCAATAAAAACCAATATGAAATATCCGAAGCTGTACCAATACAAAACCATCCCTATTCATTATTTCCTATGATTAGTAATTAATGCAGTTTCTATTACCACTGAGTCAGTTTTTCTGCAAAGAATGTACTATAATGAACTGGCAGTTCACTTGACAACTCCAGACAGGGCCAGGGGAGCAGGAAGACACATCCCTGCCCCTCTGATCTGCTGCTGAGATGCTGGCTGCGAGGAACTTTCTAGTTCTGCCAAGCCCTTGAGGCTTAAGCAATGCAAGCAACAGTCCTTAAATACCCGCCACACCAAACAGGACTTTAGGAGAAGATGGGACTGGGAAAGAGCAGCCATTGCCCTCCTCATGCTGCAATGGCCCCTCTGCTGCAGGATGCAAGTGCTCTTTCTGCTGAACTTTGCCCCTGAAAACAGCTTCAAAATTGCAGTAAAGCCACTCTATGAAGTTCAACCAAATAAGAAAAATGCATGGTTCTTTCTAGAACCATAAAGTGGCACAGTAATTGTTTGCAAAATACCTTAACTGTGAAGAAATACATAAAAAATAAGCTTAGTTTTAGGTCATGATTAAACCTTACTAATAATGGAATATTTCCTAACACACAGCTGTTCATTTTTGACTTTTCTACTTTCCTATTTGGATTTTTTTCTGCTTTTCCCCCACCCAGTAACAAAATCATTTCACATATTACAGGTACTGACATATTGAGGACTAAACTTCTTGATGAGTCTGATCTCTAGTGTCTTCAGAAGCCTTTATCACATAAGTATATGACACAAAAAACAGCATTAGATTCGTTGTTCAATTCAAGGTATTATTGCAATAAAGTCAGCTAGATCTAATTCTAAAATTCCAATAGAAAGAAGCGTTCAGTTACTGTATCAGGAAGTGCCTCAGGTCCATATAGTTTTACAGTTAATCATGTTGAGGTGCCAAAAAAATTTATTTTAATAATAATTTAAGAACATTATGATTTTTTTTTAAGGAAGCATCAATTACTGTTTACTGAAAGAAAGGATAACTGGAATCTAGTACTATGAGCATGAAGATATACTAATTCTAATTTTACTTAAATAGACAACAAGCTGTGAAATGACAACAGATCTAGAAGAATATAGGGAAATCTAACTCTCTGACCTACAAGTTGTACACATCCTGAGGCAAGTGTTCACCTAATTTAGCTTCCAAAGAAAACGTACAATAGGAAAATGTCCACAGAATAAGAGGATAAATAAGAAAAACACGTGCAGTATTTCTCAAAGAAACCCTCTTTGATAGAACTGGTTTAAATATAAAAAATACTTGGCATCAGTTATGATGACCATCTAGTAAACACCATTAATGATTTCCCAGCAATGGTATATAACTAGCTTTTTTAACATAGGTCATTTAATTCACACTGAATAACGAACAAGGAGTTAAAGGCAACCACAAAGATGTTTTGGACCAAGGTGTTTTAGCAGCAAGTTAAATGCAGTAAAGACGCATTGACTTTCCAAGACAAAAGCTGTTTAATTACAATCAAAAGCAAAAATATCATTAACTTCATTTGCTCATACCTTCAAGACACTCTCACTCTCAAGCACTGAGAGCGCTTACTGCAGGGAAAAGGAATTTAATCCTGTTGAAGATATGTCACATCCTGTCCCTTGATCTCAAGTGAAGCTTATCCCAAATCCCAGGAAGGCACACCCCAAGTAACTTCAGTAAAATTATATTCGTTTAGTAAACACATGGTAACTGGAAAAGTATGTTTGGGACTTTTTTTTTCTTTGTGATTTTTGCAGTAACTACTTTAAATACCAAGTGAAGATTTTTTTCCACTTGTCACAAGTCCTATGGAAGGCATTCTGCCAAGCACTAGTCTACACTACCATGCCAGAAATCATTTCATGCCAGAAATAAGGAGAGGGGAAAAAAAGAAAAAAGCCAGGAAAGTAGCTTTCCACTCCCAAAGCTAAAATTATTACAAATTTCTGAAGACAGCTTACAGAAAGGAAGATTATAAGAAGCAGATTATAGCTCAAACAAGACTGTTTTAAATTAGCAAATCTTACCATGAATAGTATCATAAATAGGAAACCATCCCGAAATAACTGTAGCTGCTTCACTATAGAGCAAAGGATCAATGTCTATGTACACTTTGCCAATGGCATCATTGGCACTGTAGGTATCATGATCAAGAACTGTGATCTGGAGAGGCTCATCCTGTAGCTCTTCATCATCTACCTGGAAAAAAAAATTAACATGGAATCTGAGTACTTAAAAAAAGGGCAGGGAAACACTGCTGAAAAACAAATGCTGTTAGTTATGTACAGTAACCTGGCACAGATAAACATGTAATTTTAGTTTCCTGGAACCAAACAACACAATCATTTATTTTGATTTTGCCCTTCAAAGACTGGTGAGATCCTGGAAATAGGGAATTATCACTGGGAGAAGAACAGAAAAACAAGATTACAGTGATTACATATATCAAAATTCCACTCCCTAGATTGTCCACCTATCTCCCCAATACATACTTTGAAATAAAAGAAAAAAATAATAAACACTTCAGATCAAATATCTCAGAGAATATTATACTCTGATGTCATGATTCTTGGTGCCTTCACTACTGGTGAGTGGTTTAAAAGAAGACATTTTACACAGCCTGCTGTAAAAATTCAGGAATTGCAGATATGCATTTCTTACATAAATGCAAAAATCCACCTACAGATACTTCAACTATTTTTTTAGGACAGACATTCTATAACTTTTTGTGTTACATGTCACAAATCAAGAATCAGGTTTGCTAAATGCCATGGGATGACTCCTGTGTTTGCAGAATTGTAACATGTAGTCTTGCAAAAAAGATCAAACTACACACATGTGCACATACTTAGAATGTGTGATGCAGTTAGTGTTTTTCCACTCTCTGAAGTATGGAATTCTTACTTTTTAATTGTTTTCTCAATGTTGCCATTTGGTTCTTATCTTTTCCATATCCCTTTTTCCACGCAAAAGGACGAATTTTGAGACTTCTGCTATTGTCAGAAAAACTCTTTTTATATGAAAAGAAAACCTCCTTCTCCCCTTCCCACAAAACTGATCCCAGGAAGTGAAAGATAAAAAAAGAAAACTGATTGAATGTCACCACAGTACTACTTTCTCAATCAACATGTACTGCTGATTAAGAGATGTTCTTAATTACACATTCCATGTTGATTAACAATCTGACCAACCTTACTATTTTATATTTGCTCTAAAATGTTTCTAACTTTCCCAGCTATTACATCAATCACATGTACTTACAACCACGTTGTGATATTATCTTAGAACACTATAAATGAACCATTACTATATATTCAAATGTTTTATCAATTAGTTTATTCTAAGTACTGTAATTTTTTTGTGTAATAAATAAAACAAAACAAACAAAAAACCCCATGTAAATACTTGTTCAGGGCATAATGTCAAAGGACATTAACAAATTAGATCCTGGAAAGCAACAAGCAATTACAGGAAAACGTTGAGTGGCCTCATTATTACATAAGGAAACTGGAAGAGAAAGTGTCCAGTAATTGTTGTCCAAGCTCTTTATTTTGTAATCTTCTCATTGGAATTTTCCATTTTCTTCTTTGTCAAGTGCATTATTCTTGTAACCCAAGGTAACATTTCAAATACCAACTAACCTTCCTTACTCAAAATTTTAAAAAATACAGTGCAAAAAAATACCTGTACCAACATCTGAAAGCCTAATCAATGCTATTCCCCCCCCCCACTTTCAACTAACTATTGTCTTTTCTAGTATTACCCAGAACATTTGAGTTGGATCCAACCTGGCAAGCTTTTATCTTCACAAACACTCCTAAAAACCCAACAAGAAACCTTTAGCAAACAAGGTGTAACTGCAGATAGGTTTGCTGAAAAGGTTTCACGTGTATTTAGACAGAAACACACTTCAGTGCTCAAAACTCATTTTCTGCCTGAAATGCAATTATTTCATTAAGGGCATCTAAACCAGAGTGTCTATACAGATACAGGCAAACTCTTAAAAAATACTTACTTCAAATTTGAACCACTCAGAATTCCACTGAGGATTAAGTGATTTGGGATACACATCTGTCTTAAATGTTGTATTTCCAAATTTCACCTAAAAGACAAACATCGAATTATAACAATAAATACTAATAAATAAATTTGAGACTCATGAAAGCTACACATGCAAATAATTTCAAATACATTTCAGTAATTTCAACAAATAATTTAAAAAGACACTCTTAGTGGAAAGAAAATCAATTTACATATATCAGTATCCATTGATCAATGACACTTCCAATCAGTCTCTCTCTCATAAGATCACTTGAGAGACAAAAATATTACTTATACTGGCTATTCAAAGTCACTTGGCATATTCTCCCTTCTTTCTATTTAGAAATACTGCAAGGAAAAATATTCTTTCTAAATACCAATAGTTTATGACCTATTACTCTTCTCTCTAGGATTTCTAAATCAGCTTGACAGAAAATTGATTAAAAAATATATAAAAACAAATTGGAAGTGTGACACATACAGAGAGAGGACCACTAAAAATTAAATATTCTCCATACTTCTATCAATCAATGCACCTTCAACCACATAACTGCCTATTTCAGGAGTCTCCATTTGGTCTCCACAGGAGTCTATTTCAGGCTGACCCAGTTTGGGTTTTGTAGCAGGTTTTTTGTTTGGTTGGGTTTTTTTAAAGCAACTGAATTTCTGTGATGCTCCATACATCATGAAACAGCCACCTAAGAGCATTTATTTCACTGCAGCGTCCATTCTAAACCAGACACTCTGAATGTTCTCCAACTGTTGCCTCCCAAAAAAATCAATACTTCAACTCATACCAAGTATCTGATGGTACTTACAAGTACCCTAAGTGATGTTTTTGAATTCATTCAAGATTCTTAAGAAAACAATGAGTGCACTGATATAAAAGAAATGCTGCATTTAAAGACAATTGTGGATTCTGAATTGCTGTCTTCTTTTAAAAGTCTAAATGGATTTTGGAGACTAAATTTAGGCCTAGATTTGAACACTGTATAGTAATTCTTTTAATGTTTTTGCTCAAGACAGTATCAAATAAACACTTCATAGGTTTCCATAATATGGTGATTATTTTGCATAGGTGCATACCCTGACTCTGAAGAGATTCTGCACTTGCTTCAGTACATCCAGTTAATTTAGAAAACCTAAAGCAGTCACTAGGAGTTCACATTGAGCTCTGTGTGGATTGCTGTACACGTCAGCTGGAGTGGTATCAAAGCAGAGGACTGAACAACCCTAGTATACAAAATCATCTGGTTATCCAAAGGTGGATGGATGCAGCCTGTGTGCCTACCGACACAGGGTATTCATCACACAAAGAAGTGCAATAAGGTGATCCTGGCACTGGCTTTAACAGAGCCACCAGTTAAATAGCAGTTCTGATTCCAGAAGCTGCCAAGACACACCAGTCTGAGCTCCACCCAAACTATTTTAACACCTTATCTAGGCAGTAAATTAGTTCCTTTGGAGCCCCAGGCAGTTATAACTGAATTTCTTCAGCACTCCAGCTAGTTCATTAAAGCTTGTGGAGATAATCAAGCACCACACTGCTGTTTGCTGTACAAAGTTAGAAGCACATTTACGGAGGAAAGTGTCACAGAATATTCTGAGTGGGAAGGGACGTGCAAGGATCATAGTGCTCATTTTCTCCTGATCAGACAATGCTGGTGAAGTCCTAGTAGGAGATCTCATGTCTTTCCTTATTTTCTTTTCTAATTCTAGGTTTATATTGCAGTACTTAATAAGGAAATTAATGGCTAGTAATCAACCAGAACTGTAACATCTTGCTTTTCATTCTTACTTAAGGAAAAACAGGTTGAAAAGGTTTTCAGCAATCTCACACAAAAAAGTAAAACAAGAGCTTCCAGGTCAATTTATTTTGAAAAAAATATCACCTGCTGCATTGCCCACCTCACGTGTGGAAAGGATAGGTAGTTACTCCACAAGTGGTTCCCACACAGTTTCTAAATAATAGTCCTAAAAGCGAGGCCTCCAGCTACATATTTCTTTAGCCTTATTTGTGCCTAGGCATTCCTGGAACTGCACATTAACCCAGCTAAGCAAACTGATCTTACTGAAAAAATTTATTTTCCTTTTCTGCTAATCCTGTATTTAAGTAGATGAATTTCAAAATTTACTTCACAGCTACAGAGACAGTAGCATTGGGAACAAGTAACTCACAGGAGAGGAGAGCTAGTTCTCCTAAGACAGCATAGAAACAGGCTAAATGAAACTCAGGGAAGTGTATTTCCTACTCCTGTTTTCTCTGTCTCCTAGTAGCACGCATCAGAGTTGTAAGTTTAAATCAGATTAACAGGCAGCCTGCAAGAGAAGCCTTTCTAAATTAAAATCTGACTGATGAAACAGCTGGCAAAACACTGAAATATTAAGTTAAATGATTGTCATTCATGTAATAAAACAGAATGGTGTACACTACTGGAGCTCCACTGGAAAGCACGTGGGAGATACATTTTCACTTTATTACCAACTTACTGGCCCACTAAGCCACGTCCTTAGTGTCTAATGTCAACCAAATTCTTAAGCATCAAACAAAATCAGGACTTACATACTCAAAATCTACTTTGACATTAATATTATCAGACTTTTCAATTTATACAGTTCTAGAAAGACATTCTGCCTTCCTACCTTTAATTTCAGGGCTGTGTCAAACTCAATTACTATTTGTGGTACCAGCATGCATATTCACTGCACACCATTTCCAAAGACTTCATAGCTTTTTCTGAGAGTATGATTCCTGAATCTATGGAACTCTTCTGAAATGCTCTAAGTTATTCATATTGGCAATAATGAATAAAAAAAACCCATAAGAATTATATAATAAAAAGAACACAAATCATAGAATGCTTTGGGTTGGAAAGGATCTTAAAGATCATCTCCATTCCAATCCCCCTGCCATGGGCAGGGATGTCACCCACTGGATCAGGTTGCTCAGAGACTCATCCAACCTGGCCTTGAACATTTGCTCTTATTTTGCACGACAACGTTTTTTACAATCCGTTCCTGAAAAAGCATCCTACATATTGCCTGTTAACTACATGATTGCAAAGAAGGTAGAAGTTGAATGCTCTGCGTTCAATGAAATTATTTGAACATGCAAATGTCAAATATTTGTTGACTAAGAAGCTTCTTTGAAAGCATTTTATTATTCAAACATTTTAAATTTTCGGATTTTTCAAACGCTATTAAGTTTTAAATAGAAACATGAATATTGGCCTTAAAAGCGAAGCTTGTGCGACCACTCAATATATTCAGGGATACAAACGATGTAAAGACGCTTTTATTACTTCTCCATCCTCCTCACAACACATCTGCCTAAGCACAGAATAAATGAGGTTGGAAAAGACCTCTGGCATCATCGAGCCGGACACCGCCGTGCCAACCAGACCGTGGCACCGAGTGTCACATCCAGCCTGTCCTCAAGCACCTCCAGGGACGGCGACTCCGCCGCCTCCCCGGGCAGCCCATCCCAGTGCCTCATCCCCATTATTTCCGTGAGGCAATTCCCACCGCAGGGCTGTGTCCCGCCGTGCCCGGCAGCCCCGGGGGCTCCGAGCGGGCCCGGCAGGTGCCCCCGCACCCCGCGGGCCCGGCGCGCCCGCACCCCCCGCCACGGACCTCCACGAAGGCGTCGGTCAGGTCGCTGGCGCGGTCCATCACCGGCAAATGGCGCCCTGCCACGATCTTGACCTTCAGCTTCCCCGGCATCTTCCTCTCTCTCTCTCCCCCCGCCTCCTCCTCCTCCTCCTCCTCCCGCGGGCTGCAGGGACGGCGCCACCGCGCCTGTGCCAGGGACCCGCGGGCGGGGCGGCTGCGCATGCGCGGGGCTCCCGCGGCCGCCCCGCCCACGGCGGCGGGATGGGGATGGGAATGGGAGCGGGAATGGGAGCGGGAGTGGGAGCGGCCGCCCTGAAACCCCCTCCCGAGGCGGGGTCACCGGTGCCGGGTGGCGCCGGAACGCGCCCAGGGGGGTTTGGGATGGCTCCGGGCAGGGAGACTCCGCGCCCTCCCCGGGCAGGCTGTGCCAGGGCTCTGCCGCCCTCAGTAGAAAGAAATTCTTCCTCCTGCGTGTGTTTTAGTTTATGTCCATTGCTCCTCGTCCTGTCTGTGGGTACCACTGAAACCGCTCTGGCACCATCCTTTTGGCACCCGCCTTTGAGGTATTCATGTGCACTGGTGAGATCCCCTCTGTCACCCGGACTAAACCGGCCCGGCTCCCGCCGCCCCCTCTCACAGGAGATGCTCCAGACCCCGCATCATCCCCGTGCCCTCCGCTCCACCCTCTCCAGCAGCTCCTTGTCCCTCTCGCACTGCGGAGCCCAGAGCTGGGCACGCGCTCCCCGTGTGGCCTCGCCAGGGCTGAGCAGAGGGGCAGGATCATCCCCCCGGCCTGCTGGCCACGCTCCTGAGCCAGCCGGGCTCCCACCGGCCCTCCTGGCTGCAGGGGCACGCCATAGTCACCCTGTCACCCACCAAGACTGCCAGGTCCCTGTCCGCAGAGCTGCTCTCCATCAGGGCAGCCCCCAGCCTGTGCTGGCACTTGGGATTGTCCCTCCCCCCCCAAAAAAAAAAGGGTGCAGGGCCCGCACGTGCCCGTGTTGGGCACCCCGACCGCCCTTGCCAGGCTCCAACATGGCGCCCGCGGCCTCGGAGACGCCGCTGGCAGTCGAACGCCGACTCCTCGATGGGTTCCACGCGCCAGCGCTGCTGCCGCTCAGGGAAGGCAACGCGCTCGAGCGCCGAGTCATCGATGCCCGGGATCTGTGCTCCCGACCGCGGCGGGATTGACCGGGATCGCATCCCGCATCCCGGCCTGTGGGCTGCCCCGGGACTGCTCCGCCTTCCCCAGGGAAGGAGCCGGTGCGGCGTCGGCACTGCTCCGCCCTCAGCCTTTCCAAAAACGGAGCTGCTGCAGCCTCCGCCCCCAGCATTCCCGAGGAAGCAGCCGGTGCACCCTCGGGATGCTCTGCCTTCCCAAAGGAGGAGCCGGTGCACCCTCGGGGTTGAGGACTGCTTAAAAAGGAGACCTGGAGCCCACGTGCGTCCCCAGGCACTCGGTGGGAGAGTCCTGCAAAGGGTTTCAACCCAACCTCCCCCCACTCTCTGGCTTTAGCTTTGTTTTCTTAATCAAAAGACAAATATTTACAGTGTTTGAAGGATTATGGATAGATTAAATGGAATTTAGTTATCAGAAATAGGATTTGATATGGTTCCTGTAGCCAGGTTTTGACTTCTTGATGCCTGAAAAAGCTCTTTGTTCAGGAAATAGCCCCGTGGAAGCTTGGGACAAAGCAAGGGAGCAGGGCCAGGAGTTGGATCAGGTGTGGTCCTACAGGTGTGGGTACAGAACCAGGCTGCGTGAGAACCTGTGGGACATGGACCGTGCCACTGCTGTGGTCAGGAGCAGGAACATGAAAGAACCCTTGTGTTTTGGTTAAGCAGTCACCAGATGTTGAGCCAAATAGTAGATCTGCTTGGATTATTTTCCCTTCTTTCTAATCTTACAAAAAGGCTAAATAATCTTATGGGCTGGAATGTGATACAGCAAACAAACCATATGACTGGAATGCAGCAGTGTGGGGCGTAGCAAATTACTGTACAGAAGATCTTTGGCTGTCTGTCCTCCAGCTTGCAGTCTTGCTGGCACAGCATTTCCCCTCTAGTTTGTTTTGAAGCTGCCTCTGGAACAATCCATACTGTAGCTAGTATTCATCATATCTAAGTAAACTACATACAAGTGTGTTTTTGATTGATCCATGCTTGTTTAAATGGAATACTGTAATGGGGACAGCCCAGTGGACCAGGTGGTGCTGAATATTGAGCCAGCAGTGTGGCCAAGAGGGCCAATGGCAACCTGGCTGTATCAGAAATAGTGTGACCTGCAGGACTGGAACAGTGATGTACTTGGCACTGTACTTGTCACTGGTGAGGCCACACCTTGAATCCTGTGTCCAGATCTGGGCCCCTCACTTCAGGAAAGACATTGAGGGGCTGGAGAGTGTCCAGAGAAGGGCAACAGAGATGGGGGTCTGGAACGTAAGTCATAAGGACCATCTGCAGGAGCAGCGAGGGAGGTCAGCCTGGAGAAAAAGAGGCTCAGGGGGAACCTTCTTGCTCTCTACAACTCCCTGAAAGGAGGTTGTGGCCAGGTGGGCATCAGCCTCTTCTCCCAGGTAATAAGTCAGAGGACGAGAGGAAATGGTCTCACGCTGAACCTCAGGGGAGGTTCGGGTTGGACATCAGGAATTTCTTCACTGAAAGGGTGGTCAGGCATTGGAACGGGCTGCCCAGGGAGGTAGTGGAGTCACCATCCCTGGAGGTGTTCAAGAAGTGACTGGACGTGGCACTTAGTGCTGTTGTCAAATTGACAATGTGGTGATTGTTCAAAGGTTGAACTCAGTGAGCTTGGAGGTCTTTTCCAACCTTTATGATTCTGTGATTCTGAGATTGTTCCCAAGGCAGGATAGCAGTAAAGAGCAAAGACCCAGGAAGAAAACCAGAAACAGAAAGCATGCTACTAATGTTAAGTTTAGACATGCTTTTTGAGTGGAATCTCCTGATCTCACCTGCTTCTGTGGTGTTGTTTGACTTTGTTGGGCAGTTACAGAGCATATGAACTGAGTATTTCGTTTGGATAGCACTGAACTGAAAAGCGTAAGGTAGCAGTACATCAAATACATTGTACCTGTTTAAGGGCATTTGGACTGTGGCAGCAAATTAAAGCTAGAATTAAATTAACTCCCCAGAACTGCATGTGCTGTGGATGATGCTTCCTCAGCACTGTTTCACCCTAAAGATGGGGCCATTGGTCCACTGCATTACTTAATACAGCCATTCCAGGGGCCTTAACTTCCCTGTTAGAGTAGAAAAACTAACAGCAGGTGGGACTACAAAAAAATCCCACAATATTCCCTGTTGTCCTTGTTAGACATGTCACCTGGCCTCCCTTCATTGGTGGTGGGTGCACTGCTTTATAGGCAAGACTTGGGGAGTGTAAAATACATTCTTGAGTACAAACAAGTCAAAACAAAGTAAAAGGAAACTTTGTCATGCATTCTTTATTTCTGGCAAAACTTCTATTTCTTTGCTGCTTTTGCTAGCTAAATTACAATGCATTACAATTATTAGGGATTTCAAGGCCAGTTTGGATGGGGCTCTGAGCAACCTGGTCTAGTGCAAGGTCTCTCTGCCCGTGGCAGGGGAGCTGGAACTAGAAGATCTTTAGGATCCCTTCCAACTCAAACCATTCTGTTGTTTTATGGCATGTCTTGTGTTACGTAGCAAAATGTTCTGCTTAAAAGGACATGGATCCTTTAAAAAAAAAAATCCTTAATTTTGAAGAGGAATTTCTAGCCCATTGAACAAAAGATGGAAACTGCTTTGTATGTTATAAGTAAAAGAACAAAAATGTAGTTAATCTGTCTCTTTGGAGGTGGCTATGAGGCTATAGCAAACATATTTCTCATGCCAGGGTCTTCCTAAACACCTCTTGAGTTCTTGAATACACAAACAAAACTGAGGCTTTTTATTCACCGAAGATTGGGCAATTGCCTGACCAATGGCCAGTGAATACAGTGAATACCTGGCTAAATGCACTGTCTTATTCTTGTAAAGCTGCAGCACTCCTCCTTCTTAAAGACCTCTCTCTCTTCCCAGACAACCTACCTCAGTGGTTCTTATTCTCAAACTTTAATTTTCCTTTTATTTTTTAAGTTAAAACTGTTATTTTGAGGGGCTTTGTTTTGTTTTGGGGTTTTTTTTCTGAAATACATATCTGTTCTTGTATATTCACTGAACTTAGAGAACAGATTTTTCTCTTACAAATATTAGAAGACTTACTGGATTAGACTGGTACCTATTATTTTAGATCATTTTTGTGCTTGTTTAATTCATAGCATCTGATGCAGTAAGATCCACAGGTTAACTACCTGCTTTGGGAAAATTTATCTCCTTTTTATTTTGAGTTTGCAAACTGATGTTACTTGTTGGCTCCTATGTCTTACAAGAGAAAAGGAAGAATTGTTCCCTTTATTCATGCAGAGTTTTTAATGGACTTACCATTTAACTCTTTTCATTGACTTGTTTGAAGTAAGTAACTTAAAGTTTTCCATCCTTTCTTCATGCTCTTTTTTCTGCCTCCAAACATTCTTTTTAATTTTGCCTTGAAAACTCTCTGAATAGGCCATATTCTTTTCTTAAAATGTAGTATCTCAAGCAGGAAATAAAATTCCAGGGAAGCTTTGCTTAATGAACATCTACCCTTTCCATGTGATTATGAAATACAGGGATTAATGCAATGCGTATATTCTTTCTCAAAAGCTTTCTGAGGATTTAGCTTTTCAGTGGAAGATTTTAGTAGTCAAAGGATTGGAAATGTGAGAAACACCTGTTTTGGAGAACCAGTTCAAATCTGGCTTTTAGGTACTTGCAAAGATCAATTAGATAATGATCAATCCATTAAGAAACCTGCTTGGTGTATTTTACCCGCCTTGGGGCAGAGGATTTTCTGTACTGGCAGAATGAGACCTGTCTTTCCCTAAATTTGCATGTTGCTTCACATATTTCATGCCAGCTGTATTCCAGTTCTCTAAGGCCAGCAGGGAATTGTGAAAGGCAGAAGGGACTCAGCTGAAAGTAATGAATTTATGAACTATTTGGGAGTTCCAAAATAGCATTGTATTTCCCTCAGTTTTGGGCAAATATAATGGATATACTTGAAACTAAACATATAGTATAGCTCAGTAAAATCCATGCCAGAACTCCACAGAAAATACCAAATGGTGTATTTTCATCATAAGGAAAAAAAAAAGTGATATCTGACTTTGCACTTTAGTATCCATTTGTTTTCTTGCTGAACTTTTTCCTTTCTGCTTGAAAGTGGTGTTTTAGCAAGTCATGGCAATAGCAGTTGTGTTTCAGGAAGATTAACAAGTATGATATGCTTAAAGAACAGCATTATCTGTTTCAACAGGTATTGTCATGTATGAAGTAACATTGTAACTCAACTAGACAACCAAGAATATTGCTAATTACAGTATTAAAGGCATCTTTTTTGGAACAATGAGTGTCAGGAGAGTTTTGTGGGGGCAAGCTGGGAGATTTTGCTACTTAAATGTAATGATCCATGTACACTTTTTCACTTGTTTTAGGTATGATAGCAAGAGAGTTTGAGATAGACATGAATGTTGAACCCTTAGTTTGGAAACTGATACTTGAAAGGAAAGGCTTTCCCTGTAACTTCAGTCTGCTCACCATCACTTCAGGGTAGGTTTCAATTACATTGACTTACTAGCCTTCAAAATTAGGAGGTGGTGGTCTGCTTTCCTGAGGTTACAACATGACCTGGGATGTGGTGGGCTGTCTCTTAACCATAGGGAAAAGGGCTTTTGGATTATTTTGCATAGAGTTGATTTGAACAAAAATTAATGAAAAAAAGGAGATTTTTTTTGTGGTTTTTTTTTTTTTTTTTTTTTTTTTAAATTAGGTGAAACGCACTCAAAATGCTTTATGTCTGCTGTTCACAGAAGATAGCTCCATTTCCACTGTGATAGGTAGCCTTTGGAACAGGAGTCTTTTTCAACTGTCATCAGCACAGTAAACTGCAGTTTTTGCTTTTCTGGAAAATCCCTATATGTCTTTGTAAAACTACACATTTCAAATCAATCTGGCTTAAATCTGCTGGGCACCAATTAAAAAATATTTTTAATAATGCTCATAGGGCTTCTATATCCAGAGTGATGGATCCTTAGTAAAGGACCCCTGCATCCCAGGAAAAAAACCAAACTTCCTTCCACTCTACGTGTGCTCTGCTGTGTCCCCACTACAAGGATTTAGGCAGGGGCAAAATCCCAATCACTACTATTTATAATTGCCTGTATGTATCTGTTGTGACATTGCAACTCTAATCCCTGTCATTAGATTAAAAGATCTGGAGTGAAATTCCGTCTCAATAAAATCAGTAAGGTGAAACTCTCACTGAAGTGAAGAGATGGGTTTTGCTATGAACTCCTGGGGTGAACAAAGGCTTCACTACTGAGGTTTCTGATTTACACTGAAGGAACTCACTGTAGTTACCTTGTTTAAACACAAGATTAGAGTAGTATTAATGTCTATTACTATCTACAGGAAAAAATCCTGGTACCGTAAGGGTCTCTAATATAGCAGATGTGATAAGGAAAGGATGGAAGCCTGAGCAGGACCAATTAAAACTTTTTATATGTACTTCAGGTTCATTTTTACTCTCAGGTAGTTGGGCAGGCTTTTATAGGCTCAGTTTCTTATCAGTTTTTATCCTGCTTTGCCTAAAACTGCATCTCTCAATAGTGCTTTTTTAATCTTCATGCTGTAACTATTAGGTAAAAATTAAATGGCCACAGTCAGGGATTTCCCTGGTGGAAATTTGATGGAATTAAAGGTAAGAGTAATGGTACACATGGGTAGTTTACTATTGTCCTGAGTCTACTCAAGCTGTTCCAAGGCTAACAAAAGTGACATTGGTGAGTTTTTGAAAATATATTATATAGGAAATAAATGCAGAACTTATATGGAGAGAGTATCTTGGAATGTGTTTTTGAAGTGAAGCATTGTCTGGAAATTCAAATACTGTCCGGGTGATACAACAGGTAGTCACATCCAGATAAATGTGTTCATGTCATAGAATCATTTAGGTGGGAAAGGACTTCTGAGATCATGAAGTCCATTACTATGACCCTAACATTGTCAAGTCCACCACTAGACCACAACCCTAAGTTCACATCTACTTGTCTTTTAAATATCCTATAACATGTAGGAAAACAAGCTTGTCCATGGAACTCTAATTCCAATGATATTCAAAATAATATTCCCATGCAGATCTAGGTGATTTAATAAAACCTGGTTGTCCTTTGAGGAAAAAAAAGAAGCCAAGAATTATTGTCAAGGCTTACATTAAGAGGCTAAAAGTCAACCCCTAAAATTAAATTGCTGATTTCTTATGTTTCCTGGATATCAAATGAAAGTATTTTCTTAGGAAATGAGATCTCAACACTTTATATTCTGCTGAATATGACACCTTTTCAACAGTCTACTCATGTCAATCTTCTGTTGACTTGAGCAGTTTGGGATTTGGTCCATATCAAGCAGTTTCTAAGAACAGAAAGCCATCAAAATATTCCATTTCATTATACCATTGCTGTACAAAAGTCTCAATTTTCCATAGAGACTTAAAAGAAATTGGATAAAATAAATATTCACCAACACAGGAATGTATGCAATTACCTACCGGGGGAATCAAACAGCGGGATCTGATGTCATGTTCTCAGCTGGTAACTGGATATCATTTCTCTTTCTTGCAGTTCTGTGAGGGAATAACACTGCAATATGACTTGGTGCTTTTTATGAGCAATGAGTGGCAATGGCATAATTGGGATATCAGTTCACAGAGATTGCAGCAGAATCCACGTGCACATGCTCTCGCAAATATATTGAATTACAAGCAGTACGACAATAACAGCTACTCGGATTCCTTCACACGTACAAAGCCTTAGTTAATTAGTCAATGCCTAGTAAATAATTTAATTAAATGTAGTTGTCAGCAGCAGTATTTCTATCATTGAAAGATAATTAGTCCTTCAGTGACACTTCCAACATTTCTACCTTTCCTCCTTTTAAGGGTTGAGACAAATGAGATATTTAACTGTGATTCTAATGTGTATTAGGCTTAGTTATTAAAACAGTTATATTTGCTAGTTATTTTATTCTGTTTAACACTGTTCATATTTTCCTTTTCCCTGTCTAAATGTAATAAATAAGTTGTTTATTCAGGTCCCGCACAAACACGTGGAAATATTAATGACTGCGTATACTTATGTTTTGAAATTTCTATCAGGATGAAAGTGGTGATCCTTAAATTTTGAAGTAGGTTAATGCTTATTAAAGCCATGGTCCCTGTATGTCTTGTCAACAACTATGGCATAGGCAGCAAGAGCATACCTGTGCTGCTCAGCAAGTCAGTCTGTGCCTTGGGGAAGATTATTTTAAATGTAGTAACTAAATAAACTATCTATAGAGCACTCTTCAAGGTCCTTCACAAGATATGCAAGCTATTTCCTGGTGCATTAAAGAGATTAAATTGGATTACAATCAAAACAGTAAATCTTTGTATTCTAAAATGTGGAGTGAATGCAGTTCTTAATAACCATGTGATGCTTTTGCTTCTTGTGTTCCATTTTGAATAGACGTGGTGATGTGAGTTATTAAATGTTAACGTTTTTCATATATAAACAATAAAAACTCATTAACAAAGCAAACCAGTGATTTTTGGTTTTCAGCAGCATGTAATGCCTTATGTTCAGCTTCTTACAAAAGTGGACGGCAAACTTGTGTCTACACAGTGACACCCGTTTGCTGTGCAAACATCTGACACAGAGGTGTTCATGTTGTACCAAGCCAAAGGAGACCAAAGAGGCTCATGATCTGAATTCTGTCTCCTCCCCAAGTATAGAGGAAGCAGAAAAACTAAGCTCCTAACTCAGGCTTGTAACGTTAGAAGTTTAAACTATAAATAAAAAGTAATATCCTTATAAACCCCTTTCAGTCTCCATTTTTATGTGAAAAGTACGTGCTACTGCTACAGAAAACATCAGTCAAGCTCAGCTTAGCAAAGTGATCCTGGCACATCTCGTGACTAAAGTAGAGGGAACTGTGATTGCTACAAGATGAAGCACTTCACAAGCTAGATTAGGAAAACTCCCCCTTTGGGTTGCAGAGTGATGGGGGAAAAGGTGAAAAAAATAGGAGGATCTGCCCCCTTCTTATGCAGAGCTCTCAGGGAAAGGGAGTGGGCAGCAAGTCCCAACTTCATGTTTTCTACGGAGAATGTACATTGTGTGGTGCGCTGAGAGAACGGTCCTGCTGCTGCTACAGGATTTGAGGCTCTGCACTAGGGATCAAATTTTAACAATCAAATTTTATGCTGTATAAGAAGTCACACAGAAGCCTGAAGTAGATGAGAGTCTTTGAGTCTTTTTATCCATGGCTGATGGGTTAATGGAAAAAGAAAGTTGACTAATTCTAACAAAGCAAGTAATTCTTTTAGTCCTATCATGATTCCTGAGTGCATTCCCACCTGAGATCAGAAGGAAATACGAAGTCACAGGGAAGTCATAACAGTTCAAGAACTGCAGGATAACTGAAGCCCCACAAACCTTTTTTTTTTCTTTTTAAATCTTAATATATATATAGCTGAATATTCATATAACTGTATTATGTACAGTGGAAATAAGATGGATGGTCTTAGTACTGACCATTCCTTATTATCCAGTGATAATGAATTGATTACCAGCCATTGAAACAAGCTCTTTATTTTCATTACTTACCACCTTACTTCTTAAATAAAAACTCTTGTAGAGTAAACTCAGGCTCACTAAGGGAGAAGCCTGTCATCAGTGCTTGTACTTTGAGTACTATATTAATTCATTCCTTGCAAGAGTCATGTTCAATGCTGCGTTTGACCCTGTTAACGGCAATTTATAGGGCCTTTGAAATATGAGGACAGTGTCTTCAGACTGCCTTCAAAGTTCAAAAATTCTCATTCATCAGGCCTGTTCCTCTGCTTTTACGTACAGGAGAATTATTATCATCACCTTGGACTGTCTTAATAGCAGCTGAGGGAGGTAGTGCTTTGATTTTCTCAGCAAGGATTATCACGAGCAGCACAACTTGAGAAACACATGCTAAATACGTTACTTAATTATAGATAATGATTAAGTAAAATGACTGTGCATCTTCCAGAGCATGAAAGTTAAATACAGACCTTAATTAGGCAAGTCAGGAGCTAAAGGTGACATCAGGAAGGGCCACTGACATCACCAACCAGGGTGTCATCCCACAGCACCCAAACAGGAAGAGCTGAGAGAGTCCAGTGATAGTAACAGAGTTAATTAGCAGCCTGGTAATTAGCAATCAGTGCAGTAATGAGGCAGGTTGAAAGCTGAGACAAGGTAGCAAGGTGAGGCTGTGATCCTGCCAACCCACCAAAGCTCTTAGGCTAGAGACTAAGGAAGCAGCAAGGGCTGGGACCCGAGCCTATGCCCATCTTCTTCCTTCCCTGTGGGGACAGGAGCTACAGAGGCCACAGGTGAGGAGTTTTCTCAGGACTGATCTGTTTTCTCAAAAGCTGTACACCTGTGGTGCATTGGTGCTGTGGTGCATTGGTGCTCATCTTGGGTGCTGACAGCTAAAGACCTCGGAAAGAGGAGGAAGGGACTGCAAAAGTAGAGTTATGGAGGAAGGTGGATGCAGACTGGTGGGAGCAATTGGACCTGGTCTAATTGTGTTGGTATGTTCAGGGCCCCAAGGAGGGGGTACGTAGGCTGCTAACTAGCACCAAAGCATCTAGCATCTGGGAAAATTCTGCTAAAATTAAAAATAAATTGACACTAGATATGGGGACATGCTACTATACTTTAAGGAGTAACAAAAAATTCCTCTCTACAGTAGCTAAGAGGAGCTTTCATATACACAAGTTTGCCATTCCCTAAGAGCTGTATCCTGAGTTTAGGCTCTTGGAGTAAGAAATACCTCTGCTATCTTGCCATTATTAATTGTTAGGTCTAAGAGCAGACCTGCCTTGGCTATTTTTAACAGTCTGAAAGAGGCAAGGAGAAATAAGAATGTTCTAGTATCCATCCTCAGTTTTGACTATGTTCACTAAACTTGTGTCATAATTTTCCACTCCCAGTCTTCAGATGTCTCACAGATGACTTTCAATATAAAAATCTACTGGTTTTCTTAATTTTATTGTTGTGAGTCCTGCACCCTCCAACAAAGAAAGGCAACAGAGGTTGATATAATCAGTTTGCAAAAAGAATCGGCTTGTCCATGTAATTTTTGCAAAGGTCAACTGTATAAAGAATTCATTGCAAAACATAGCTATGATCTGTATGAAGACAAGGCCCTGAATTTTTGAAGGCCAAATTCTCACACAGATTCTGAATCCAAGGAGTTAACTGCTGTCACCTGTAATATATTTTATCTGTGACCTTCCTTTCCAGTCATTTTCCATTCATGCAAGAGACTATCTCAAAGCACTGTGTAAGTTTCTGTGCTTTAAGTCAGCAGATTAATCACTTCATCAGCCTTCACTTTATTTTGGAGGATTGTTTTGAAATTAAGAAGATCTAGTATTATTTTAGCCTTGTTATTGTTTGCATATGTGGAGAAACATCTTGACAGCATTGATCTTCTAGTTTAAAAAGGCACAATCTGTCTCAGATAACATTTGCAACATTTTTCTTGTATATCTGCCATGTATGACCTTGCTTAATGAAAACATGCATGTAGGACTTGGTTTTGGTTTTTAGGCGTCACTGAGATAAGACAACGTGAACCATCACAAGAGATGAGTTATACTGCAGGTGGATTTGAGTTAGTCTGTAGCCACTGATATGGGGCTGATAGTTGGTGTAGTCAGACCCCTCATAGTCTGAGAGCTGAGTCGGTGGTCTGGGGGGAAACTCTGCTGGAAGATTTGTTGCTTATTCTCCCCAATTAGTTAATTCATATGAATGTGCTAGTAAATGTTTGAGATGCACACGCAGTCTATCAGGTACTCTGATATTCCACTGAGCCAGGAATTCTTAGCGTGGTGCCATAGCCAGATCAGAAGATGCGTGAGAACTTAGAGACTGAGGCAAAAATCATTTTGTGAGTGATGTTATCAAGCTAGAGGAACTGATAGAAAATTGTGAAAAGGATGATAACTCCCTCTATCAGTTTAGATATTTGCCTGTCCTTTGTAATTCACATCCTGCAAGCCTTTTTGCTCATCGGTGGTTGTTAGATAAGCATAAAAATTGTTTCCATGGACACTTTTTGTTATCTGCTTGCAGCAGAGAAGTAACAGCTCAGTCTTTCAGGGCAGCTTTTGCTGCTGTGATCTTTTCCGTTCTCTGATTGAGGCTTCGTTATCAGAGCCTACTGTTAGAGAAGTTGTATTTCAAATCTACCTATGATATTGAATGGCTCCCAGAGGAAAGTGAACTTTCAGCTCATAAACCAGATATGTGCTGTGGTTTCATTTTCTGTTCATGGTGGCTGTATACATTTTTTTTTTCATGTAGTCACTGAAAAGTACTTTGTTATGTAGTAAAATGCTCACTCACAGCTTTGTTAACTGGCAGTACCTAAATTGCAATGAACAATATCAAGTAGTGGAAATTGATGCAGCTGAAAAGTAGCCTGGAAAAAGAATAATTCTGGTTTAACCACATCAGATAACCATGTGGTCAGATGCAGAGAAGTATCAAAACTTGCCTAGGGGTGGGCTGGATGTAAACTGGATTATACCGCTCTGCATAGCCCTTCTCATTCCAAATGACCACAACTGAAAGTAGTCGGATGCTGAATTTAAAGTACAGTCAACCAGCTCTTGTTCTTCACTTCCCTCTCAGATGAGAATAAACATGTGGGAATGTCTGGTATGTCTTAAAGATAGTACATACCCAACAATAAGGAGCCCATTATTTTTGATTCCATATCAAAGACTACAGACTGATTAAGTTTCTTGTGATTTAACTGTGCTTGTTGGTTTGGATTTTTTTCTTTTTTAATTAAAAGAAATTTCTTGTCCCCATTGCTCATATTTGAAGGCTGTTTCAGAACCTCCATGCATGATTAGAATTTTCCAACTAGAACTCCAGTATCAGTTTATGCCTGGTTTACTTTTTGCACACCAATATCTTTTTATAGCCTAAATGGATATTTTTCCCTCAGGATACATCTGTGCACAAACTTGTGATGAATGGGTCTGTGCAGACACAGCTTTTCTTCTACTATATGGAACTTGCCAAGCTCCAGACTTCTCCTACAGGAGAGTGGCAGTCTCCATTTACCTAATCATGTTATTATCTTTATCCATTCCTGTTTTGTTTTTCAGTATATGAGACCAGAATTGCAGGTGGTATTTCAGATGAGGCCTCAACAGTGCTTTGTACCACAGTCCACCTACTTCTGTACCCAATGTACCTTTGTATTTGCAGGTGTCTGCTGTGACTACCTTTCCTGATACATCTTGGGATTCCTTTTGCCTTTTTGACAAGCATATCGTGTTAGTACGACAGGCAAGTTTATAAAAACAGAATAATGCCCTATGAGAGTGCAATTATAAAAACGGAAGTGTAGAAACTGAAAGCTAAAATGTGTGTTCTACACATGCAGCACCAGTTGATATGCAGCTGGACTTGTGCATGAAAAAAAACACGGAGAATTATCCCTCTGAGGACTTGGATTTCCTCAGCAGTCCATGAAGGACTGGGGAGCTCATTAAGGTAGTAGGAATTCTCAGTGACAGAACTCCCTGTTTCAGATCTCCATACCAACATGCAGCAGAATGCATTCTGAATACTCAATGTAGGAAAAGGTTTTAAGTCTTAGGGAACACCAAGCCAGGAAATGAAAAACTACTAAAGATGGCTACCTTAATGTTTTAACATACTTTAGAATATGTGCATAATGCAGTATATTGTTCTTGCTGTGAATTTCTGCTTGTATGTTTGCAGGCCTTGTGGGTTTTCACCACAGACACCAAAAATAATCTGATGCCAGATGATATCAGTGATCCACTGTTCTATTATCAGCTGTATCCAAGAAGCAAAGCCTCCCCAAAAGAGGTGAGTATATTTTAGCATTGCCTAAAAATATATAGTGCCATAATAAAGTTTGGGGGAAAAAAATCCCTCCTCATTTTTGCCAGTTTAGTTTATACTGTACAAGAATAAGATTTAATCACCCTTATCTTAATTCTCCTTAACTTGGCATGTGCAATAACTACAGGTATTATTATCAGCCATAAACTTATTCAGCCACAAAATTTACCTAGACTGCCCAAAGCACTATTTTCCATATGCCTATTGCAGTTAAAAATGCTTCTCTTTAATTTATTCTAAATTCATTGGACATAAATTTTATTGGATGAATTCCTTGGTTTTGCTGATAAGGGACATAAAAGCAGTGATGAATTTTTGGGAAAGGTTTCCATAGGCTATGTCTATGGAAACACCTTATCTTATATTTTAAATGTCTGTACTGCTTTCACTCACCTTGTGTTCACACAGAAATGTCTTCTGCTGATGTAAAACTGGAATTACCTTTGGGGTTTTGTAAAATTGGGTCAAAGATATAAGAAGTGCTTCTCCATGTAATACTTCTGTGCCTATTTCAGCTGCTTCTTGAACTTTGAGCCTCAGCTTCTATCATGCAGGTATTTTGTTATCCCCCCTCCAATTAAGACTGTGTTTCCCTATACAGTACTCAAAAAAACCCAAAACCTGTACTAATTACATTTAATTTTCTAACTTTTTTCTTATCTTGTTTATGCTTTCAGCAACTGCTTCAAAAGTGTGCTTTTTTCTTTTATTTGTATTCTGCTCTGTGATCCTTCCCACATGAAATTTAGATTTTTCCAGACTCTTTTGACCAGGTAAAACCTCTTATTTGTGAGCTTTTCTTTTGAAGAGAAGCCTTGGGGTTTGGGTTTTTTTTGGTTTTTTTTTTTGTTTTTTTTTTTTTAATTGCAAAATCCAGTGGATTATGAGGATCAGATTTGAACAGCTAGCTGAGGAAAGAATGCTGAAAAACACCACAAAGATAAAAAAGGGCAAGCTGAAATACACCAGAAAAGAGCAAAAGTCCAAAATATTTCTGGAAGCAATTAAGGAGTTTGCTTTATAAAAGAGTAAGCAAAGGAGATGTTATTATAGGAAAAATATTTTTGGGTTTTGGCATCAGCTTTCTCGGTGGAAAAGTTTTTCTTCTTGGTGGAGAAAATGTAAATCCCTGACTGGCAGAAAGTGAACTACAAATAAACTGTGACCTTAAATTCATCAAATGCATTTTAAAGGAGATCCTGAAGGTTCAAATATCTGGGTTTATTCTACATTTTTCATTACAGTGAAGTGCTGCTTTGGAAGATAGGATCTGGTTGAGACTGTGGCAGAGCTGGTTTGGGGACACTTAAGGATCACGTAAAAGTTGACCTTGAGCCAATGACTTTATGCAAGTTAGTGAAGCAAGACAATGATTTATTGAACTAGAAGTGACCATCACAGAGCTGCTATCTCATGAGTTCCACTTGTCCACCACTAAGGGTCTCTGAACAATATTGAAGGTGTTTTTATAAATACATAGATCTGAGCAATTAATCCATGAGATTCTAGGGTCAGTCAATCTACCTTTCAAACATTCCTTCACTATTTCTGCTTTTGTATACTTTTGGATTTTTACCTTTTCCAGCTTCCTTTTACCAAATACAGTGGGAACAATCACCTATAAAGGTAAGCAGAGAGTTCAGTGTTAAATGAATAAGGCTTGGGAAATGTTTTTGACATTTACTCATCATAAAAAGACCAATGGACAACTTTTAGCATTACTCTTGTAATGCTCTGGTGATACATTTGATAACCTGATCAATAACTATAGTAATGGCTTCCCACTGTTTCTCTCCAATGTAGGTATTTTCTGGTGGGGCCAGAAATAATATTTCTGGTAAAAAGAGGAGGAAAGGTGATTATTAGGAAAGCTACTAGAATGGAAAACACTCTAGAGAAACTAAAAATAAAAAATAAAAATACCCAACTTCTCTATTTTTTTTTTTTTTTTTTTTTGCATTATAATGACTTGTAACACACATTCAGAAAAGCTGCTGACTGGCTGTGTTGCTCACCCTAGGCATTCCTTTTATTTTGTAGATTAAATAAATTGCTGCAAGGCATGAGCAAGTGATTTTTTTTATTATTATTATTAAGAAGAGGGAGCTGGATTAGAAAAACTCATTCCTCTGCAAAGTAACACTTCCAAAATAATCTTGCAATAAAAAAACCCAAACCAAAACCCAACAAAAAACCCCCCAACAAACGAAAACAAACCCAAAAGGGGTCATAATTAACAGAATAGCTGACATGCTGTTCTTTAAAAGTTAAAGACGTACATCAGTTGGAGGCAGGATATCAAATATCAGTAGGGAGAGCAGCAGGAAACTTTTTCCACTGGATGAAAGGGATAAAAAGAAGAAAAACAAGTCTGTGTTGCACGAACAGCTGACTAAGCTCCTGACATACTCGAAACACAGCCAATTGTAACGAATACCAGGGAAAGCAGTAACTTCTAAGCAAAAATGCTCCTCACTTAGGAACTTAAAATTAAGATAAAAATGTAACTATCAGAATAACATTGAGGCAAAAGATACACGGATCACAAGGAAGCAAAATGCTGCAGATGCAACTGCTTTGCAAAAGGTTTTCTGCTGTACTCTGGGTGAACCTCAGCCTTAAGGATTGAGGGCAGGGAGGCCCAGCTGACATAGAAATGCAAAATTCCAGTGAGTGAGAAAGAATCAGAGGCATAGCTGTGCACCTCTGGTGCTTTGGGGAGAGGGGCCGAGCCAGTAAATGAATATTCTTTCCTTTTCACATGTTAAAAGTTTTGTGAATTCAAACAAACAAAAACATCTCTGGTATGTCACATCTTCAAGTGCAAAAGACTCTAGAATTGGATCTGCTGCATAAACAAAAGTATTTTAAGGGAAGATGAGAAAGACATAGGATCTAGGAAAGCTGGTAATGATTAAGAATTAAGAATTAAGTGAGGCTTCCAGTTCTCTTTGGAGGTGTTTTGATAAAACTTAAACTCTGAGTTTCACTTGCACTGGGAACTCCTAGTAAGACACAATGTTCTTGACATAGCAACTCTTGCTACCTTTCTCCTTGATAAGCTTCCTGCTTGCTTAATCTTTGTTGTCCAAGCTGGCAGGAGTCAGGGAAACAATTCTTCTGCCCTGCAGTCCTCTATGCTTCTGTGGTTGTTGAGCTCTACAACCCTATAGAGGAGAAGACAGAGACTCTGACAAAGTTTGGCCCTTACCTTTGGTATAGTTGCTATTATTTTATTATATATTATTTATTTTCTATCATATTATCATTTTACTTTTCAAATCGGAATACATAGCTTTATTATCCTTAAAATTGAAATGTAATTTAATTAATGTTCCAATCTCTCCCATAACAAAAATCCAAATGAAGCTGACTAATTCAGTAATTTTCTATGCTTAGCAACAGTTGCAAATTGCAAACAGAGAAGTCTGTAAAAGATATTTGCAGCCTATGATTAAATATCAGGCTGTTCTGAGCTGTTCTTCTGTTATGCCCATGGTACTTCTTTGGCAAGGCCCCGGAGACTCAACACCTCAGGAGTAAATAAAATCTGTAGAACAAATAATGAAATAAGCAATCCTGAAAAAATAATAGTCTTTCAAAAGCAGCTTGAGATGATGACCTACAGCTTGTAGGCTCAGAACGGAAATGGGAGTCTACCCCTTTGAAAGTCAGATTTGCTACTCCCCTATCCCCTTGAGAGCAGGATGTTTTGCTTCAGGGTGGAGCCAGTGAGGTGCTGCCAGACTCTGGGGGGGCTCGTGGGCTTCAGTGGCCTCCTCAGGGTTTTGAGCCCTACTTGCCCTGCTCCTTGGCAGGGGTGGTGGGATGAAGCCTGCCCTGCCACCGTGGGGGAGCCCCCCTACACCCAAATTTCCTGAGCACTGCAGGGTCTGCACCCCAAGAGGTGGGTGGAATTTGTGCCGGCACGGGGTGAGGGGGTTGGCAGTGAGGGAGCAGTGCACTGCTCTGAACTTTAATCCAAGTTCATGTGACCGTACAGACCTAGGCAGACTGTTTCACTTCATTTGGCTCCTAATGAAGTAAAGGGTGGTGGTTATCCTGGTGATGACAATGGAAGCTGATCAGGCCGCTCAAAGGTCTGCTCCTGTGGCATAACTGATTTTAAGCATGCTGGGATACAACAAAAGAAGGAGAAGACCACAGGGAAACAGGAATTGGCTAAAAACAACAACAACAAAAAATTAAAATCCTGAAAGGCAGTGAAAACACAAGCTAAAATAAGTGCTTCTATTATAGAACAAACAAAAGGGCTCCAGAAAAGGAAAATGATTGCAGACCTATGGACTAATTTGGGGTGCTGTTACTTGTTCCCTGGATGCAATGCAACTCCTTCATTAGGGAGTTACCACTCCACCAGCAGGAAAGGACCAAAGCAGGAGAACACTACATGAGAAACAAGGCAGGGGGATCAAAACAAAGGAAAAACAGGAATAGTCTGAACACATGCTAACTAAACTAGGTTATGCTAGTAATTTTTAATCCAGAGAAACTGGGATCGCACACCCTTCAAAAGTGAAGGGACCTCTCCCTTCTACCCAGCTGAGAAAAAGTGGCAAATATAGAGACAAAACCAAAGCAAGTTACTTTACTGACAGTAAGAGAATGGACCAAAGCTTAGCTTATCCTTTCTTTCAGTGAGAAATAATAGTGATTCTTTTCACTTGATCAATAATTTGCAATTGCAGGATTTAAAACTATCTTTGGGATTTAAAGTCCCTGTGAAATTCTAAAGCTGCTCCTTCTCAAGTTATTAAGGGAGGGCAGACACAAAGGCACATTAGCCTTAATTCAGGCTATAAAAAAGGCTGGAAGTAAGGCTTAGAGAAAAGGTGCACACAAGGGCACGAAAACAGCATCCAGCTTGGAGTCTGCTGGAACACAAGCCTCATCACACAAGCTCAAATGCTTATGCATGGGTGTTGTCCCAGAGCCCTCCTGGTCATCTGTCAACTTAATGTGAAGGAACTGGACATAAACACAAGAATTCAGCATAACTTCTGCATAATTTCTGGGGTTTTTTTCAGTCCTTGACTTCTTGAAGCTACCAAGAAGGTTGCAGGGAATAATGTTTCTGTGAGGAAGCCACGTAAGCCAGTTTAGTAGTTTCTTCTGTCATTGACACAAGATTGCAACATATTCATGATCTTGCTTCCCCCTTCTGTCTCTCATCTTCCTCTTTTGCTACCCTTCTTCCCTTTCACAGAATCATGGAATGGTTGGGGTTGGAAGGTGCCTCTGGAGATCCTCTAGTCCAACCCCTCTGCTCAAGCAGGAGCACCTGGAGCAGGTTGCACAGGGTTAATTTCAGGTAAGTTCTGAGTATCTCCAGAGAAGGAGACTCCACAGCCTCTCTGGGCAGCCTGTTCCAGTGCTCTGCCACCTTTAAAGTAAAGAAGTTTTCCTTCATAGTCAGATGGATATTCTGTGTTTCCCTTAGTGCCCATTGCCCCTTGTCCTGTCTCAGAACACCACTGATAAGCATCTGGCCCCATCCTCTTGACACCTGCCATTGATAAGATCTCTTGGCATCTCCAACTTAAACAGACCCAGATCTCTCAACCTCCATAGCTCTCCACTGGGCTGTCTCAAAGCAGTTTCTTGCCTATTTTGTTCTGGGGAGCCCAGAACAAAACACAACACTCCAGGTGCAGCCTCACCAGGACTGAGAAGAGGGGAAGGATAAAACCTTCCTTGAATCTGCTGGCAATACTCTTCCTAATGCACTGCAGGATCTCATTGGCCCCTTGGGGCACAAGGACACTGCTGGTGGACAACTGCTGGGGAGGTTGTTGTCCAGCAGGACCCCCAAGTTCTTCCCCACAGAGCTGCTTTACAGCAGGTCAGACCCCAGCCTGTGATGGTACTGGGGGTTATTCATCCCCAGGTGCAGGACCCTGCACTTGCCTCTGTTGAACTCTGTTGGACTCCTCCCTGCCCAACTTTCCAGCCTGTCCAGGTCTCACTGAGGGGTGGCACAGCATTCTGGTGAGGCAGACACTCCTCCCAGCTTTGTGCCATGAGTGAACATGCTGAGGGTACACTCTGACCCTTCATCCAAGCCACTGATGGATAAGTTGAACAAGACTGGCCCCAGAACTGACCCCTGGGGACACCAGTAGCTACAGGCCTCCAGCTAGACTCTGCATCACTGCTCATAACTCCCTGAGCTCTGACATTCAGCTTGTTCTCAATCCACCAGATTTCTCTCTTCTTTATTAGTGATTCAGTTTGAATGTGAAGTGGCAGTCATTTATATGTGATAACCGTGCTCTCAGTCTCTCAAGATAATTCTGTACACATTTTTTAATTGTTTTAATTTAGTTCAGCTATCTCCACCCCCCACCCTTTTATGCTGTAAAATTGATTAGAGATTTCACAAGAGAATAGAGAATGACATTCTGATAGTACTTTAAAAATAGGAAAAAGCATTCTATGCTTCTTCTACAAGCTTGCATGACATTTAAATTCATGTTTGATACTGTCTTTGTTCACAGATTGTGTTTTGAATTGCTGATGTTTGTAACTTTTCTTCATAGGAGGATGTTTGATTAGTCAATAAAATGTTAGAAAAGTGTGAATTTCTGGAAGATACAAAAGCCATTCAACTCTTCCTCCTACATTGCTGCAGGTGATTTTATTCTTCTGTGTAAGGGATACTAAATCTGCTGAAGTAGACTCTTTTTTTGGGTACTTACACAATATGTGTACTTGTTGCCCTTGAGAAAAACACCAGGGTATGGTAAATCATTGGACACATGTACAGTTCAAGTTCAGTCAAGGTTCAGTCAACTTGTAATTACTCTTCATATTTTAAAATACAGATATATCTACTAAAATGAATGCAGGCACTGGCCCTAATTATGATTTTTTTTAACTGCTTTTTTTAACTTGTGGTGTAATTAGTACAAATATCTTAAATTTTTTTTTTCTTTATACCCAGTGTTTTATAAATGACCCTAAACAAATGTACAGTGTGGAGAAGTTGCAGAATTCCTTGCTAAGCTGCTCATTTTGATTTAGCACCTCCTTAAACATAAGCATGTATTTCGTCCTACTGACTCAAGCAGGTTTTATCAGGTTTCATCTGTTCCTGGTGCTGAGACTAATTAACTGGCCTGTTTAAGGGTTTTGCTTAGTTTGCTTAGATTTCCTGCGGGATGTGTAACTCATGGCAGTTCAGGCTACAGTTCATGGACTCAGAGCCAGGGACAGCACAGAGGGAAGGCTCCTGTGCATTCATCTGAAGAGGCTGGGAGGTGACCAATCCTATTAGCACAAATGCCCAGCCTTCCACTGGATACTCCTGAGGTCTTCAGGTGAAACCCTGGAAAGCTGAAAGAACTGGAAATGACTTATCTATTTCCCAAGTAATCACATCTGTTACTACACTACATTATGCACTGCACCAGTCCCATGTTGGAAAAAGGAATTAGCTAGTCAGGAACTAGGTTATCACGTGGATTGTGTTAAATGAGTGTCACTAATTGGTAGCCTACTAGAAAATTAAGCCATAAAGCTGCAGTGAGCATCAAGGCTTGTGCTCTGCTGTTGTATATGGCTTTCCAAATATACTTGAAAGACCTACAACCTATTATTGTGTCAAGCAGCTTGCACAAGAGAGGAGTTTTTTTACCATTTTGACAACAAACCAAGCAGTGTTCATCTTAGAAAAATTTCTAAACTGTCAAGATTCTTATAAAATAAACTATTGCAAGCTTGTATTCACCAAGATTAAAATAAAATCTGTTTACAGAGTACAACAAACATGACAGAATGATCAACTTTGTGGGTTGAGGGTTGTTGCTGATAAATCAATACAAATGCTAGGCCACCATGCACTTTGAAAATAGTTATGATAAATAAATAAATAAAAGAATTGACTTACAGTTTTACACTGTGTGTAGAGAGACATGATTCATCTTGACACAAACAGTACATGCAGGATAATCAACAGAAATGACATGCTTGAAAGCACTGAAGAAATCCTGTGATCAAAGGAACGGACTGGAAGTTAAAATATTATGTCCAGGCCCATTGTCTGACTGGTCTAATGGCAGATTTAACCTTCTGATGACTCAGGGTTTTTATTTGTGAGATTAGGACAACAGAAAGCATTTTAAGACTCTCTGTTATGCAAAATGTTATAAAAATTAATTATGGCTAGAAGCGGTGCATTTTCCATTTATAGTCACATTTATGTGATGAGTCCTTCTGAAGCAATTACTGAATCACAGGCTTTGGAAAGCAGCCAGGTGAACTGCACCTGGGAAGGTAAAACTGGTTCTGAGCCTGATGTTGCTCCTTGTGCCTTTTTTGTTTCTTTAATTATTATTATTTTTTCTTTTTTAAAGAGCTTTTAAAGCATCCAGCACTGATGTAAAGGCAGGGTGAAAAATGTAGGAATAAATTAAATGGCACAACCTGGTTCCTGACCAGCAGAAAAGGAAAAGAGAATGGCAGAGCAGTGAGGAAAAGCAGATCAGATAGGATGCCTTGCAGAGAGGCAAAACACCCTGTTTTGTTCAGTTGCATGTGGTGTACATCTATGGTCAGCCTTAGAGTGACTTTAGTTCAGTATGGTGCACCTGCAAATGTATCAGGCATTAACAGAAAACACATTCTCTTTATTCCTGAGCCCTCATCTCATGTAACATCAGGTTTTCTTAGAAAAAGTCTACAGCTGACCTGAATATTTTATAGCCACTAGAGTTCCTACCAAGGAATTTCACAGTTTGCAGAGTACAGGGTGTCAAGACAGGGAAATAGGAAAACCAACCACAAATTTTTCAGAAAGTAAAAAGTTACTATTCTTGGAACCTTGAGAAAGAGTCCTATCCTTCAGAATATGTTTTCTCAGGTTTGATTTGTACATGGCAAATATTTGCAGGAAATAAAAGTTAAAAAGGAAAGGAAACCGTGTAAGTACCTAACTATAACTTTTATGGAACTGTTTCAAACAGGAGTTAAGAATTCCCAATGCAGCATGAGGACAAGCAAAAAGGGCCTGTCTTTATACCATGACCAAAAACAAGAGTTTGTTACTGCCAGTGTGTTCTTCATTCTTTCATCTACTTCACTCGTATTTAGTATACAGAAATTCAGCTCCCATAATTCAGAAACAATCTAAGCACCATGGCTGCTCCAACTTCCCCCCACTATGTTTAGAATACACTCACAAACAACTTACAGAGATCTAGACAGACTTGGGTAGTTAAGGCTTTTCAGAGCCACTTATGTTCAGCATTAACAAGATTGAATCTCTGTTTAGACCAGTTCTTGTCAAAATTAACATTTGGAAGCTGGAGCATGCAACCTTTGATATTTTATTTCAACAAAAATGTCACTTTGCCCTTAATCCATAAATATATCTTAGTTTATCATCTACCAAACTGCTTAAGCAGAAGCAGAGGTCACCATGTATTGCATGCTTGATCAGGTAGAGTGATACCAATGCTACTATGGTAATACTGACTTACAGGACTAAACAATGTATAAACGTGAATGTGTTTAAAGAAATCCTTTTTTTTTTTTTTCCTGAAGTGTTTAACTTCAAAAATATCCTTACTTCTAAAGAAGAAAAAGTACAGTTAGCCAATGAAAGAAATGGGTAGGTGAGATGGAGAAAGGAGATTTCAAGGATCACTGTAGACAAAAGGCACAAAATCATAGGAAAGAGGGTTATAAAACTTGAAACAGTTTTTTTTTAGGGAACAGATTTAAACAAGGGCATTTTTACCACTAGAAATATACTCAGACTACAACATTCAGGCCTGAAAATTTTATGGTGTTTGAAATTTGATTCAGACACCAGTTTTCCTACCGTTTTAATTCTTGGTAGAAAAAGGCTATTAATGTAGAATAACATATTTACACTAACAACACCAACTCATAAATTTTACATTTTCATTTAAAGTACAACAGAAGGAAAATTTTATTATTGAGCTTTCACAAAGATAGGTTCCTGGCTCTTAAGATTTAAAACACTTGATCTGAACCAAAATGTAGGTGGAAGAGAATACTAAGATTAATGCTCATGATGCATGAGACAAAAAAAGATTTAAGAAGGAAATCACTTGAGAAATTGTTGACACACCAATCCAAGTGTTTAATCCTGTCTGAAGGGGAAGGGAAAGGCATAGAGAAGAGTGAAGGAAGAAGTAAACAATAGGGTAAGGTGATGTGTTCAAGAGAAATAATAGGAATAGGAACAAAGATGCAGTTACATAGTGAGGTCATGCAGAACCTTTTGGTGATAACAGCAATTCTCGTTAAAAGACAGGAACCGTTCACAAGCAGATGGCCGTGGATGACAGCACGGAAAGTTTAAGAATGCAGTGCACTTTTGGAGAGGAACACATGAAATTCGTGAGAACGAAACCTGTAGAACTAGCTTTTCCCCTCATGGCACCGTACATTTTGAGCATAAATTGTTTCTCTTTTCCCTGATGTGGGTCTATTTAGAGTAACAACTCTACAGGGAAGTGACCAACCATTACTCTGTTTACATAAGTCTTGTGTCTTCAGCAAACTTAATAAAGTTGTTTTCACAGAACTTCTTGCTCAGTGTTTCCTGCTTGGGAAGATCACAGAATGTGACAGGAGGCAGGTACTCGTAGGAACATCAGGGGGAGCATAAAAATATTTCTGAAAAAAGATTGGGTAATATTTTTTCTTAGTTAGCACAATGCTGTGGCATAGCCTGGGCTTTTTTTTTTTTTTTTTTTTTTTTTTGTTTTTTTTTTTGTTTTTTTTTTTTTTTTTTCCCTTCTTTCTCCTGAAAATAACTTCAAGGCAACAAGGTTTTCAGCACAAAGCAAGGGGGAAAAAAAAGAATAATGTAACTGTTCCGTAGCAGGAAAGAATGTAACTGTTCTGTGCTGCGCACGGGAAGGATGACCTTCTTTAGGATGTTTTAATCAGCAGCACGAATCAGGTGCCCTGAGGGACCACGAAGTGCAGCCGGGCGGACCTGGGATGCGGAGCAGGGTGCTGAGCAGCTGCGGGGGCACGGGCAGGGGACAGACATCAGGGGAGAGGAGGGGGGAGTGTTACGAAGGCTGGCACGCGAATCAAAGACAAGAAAACCAGGCGCAGCCGATAACCCCAAGCCCGATTAGGGTCAGCCCCCGGCCCGGGGACTGGCCGGGCGGCGCCTCCGCAGCTGCCGGGCCCGCATTCCTGCGCGCCCGGCGCCGCTGTCCCGCTCCATCCCGAGGGGATCCGGTTCCCGTCCCACGCCGCGGGTGGGAGGGCGCGGGCGGGCAGGTGAGGGGCCCGGCGGGGCCGAGGGGCGGAGGGCAGGGCTCTGCCGGCCCCGCCCGCTCTCCCAGGCTGCTCCGCGCTGCCGCCGGGGGAGGTGGAGCCGCTTTATCGGGAGCTGAAGTGGAAATTTCCCCCTCAGTTGCCGGCACCGCTGCGGAGGAGACGCCAGACAGAGCCGCTCGCCCCGTGTCCTGTCCCGCCGTCATGTCCAACTACATCCACGTCCCGCCCGGCTCGCCGGAGGTGCCCAAGCTGGACATCACTGTCAGCGAGCAGGAGGGGCCCGGGTACCGCCAGGGCGCCCTGCAGCTCCTGCGCCGGCTGCGCCCGCACTGGAGACCCGAGGAGGTGACGCTGCAGGTACGGCGGGGCCCGGGGGCCCGCGGGGGATGCGGCAGCCCGGGCTGGGGAGGGAGCGGAGAGGCAGGGGAAGGGAGGGAGGGCGGGCAGCCATTGTGCGGGGGAGCTGCCGCCTCGCTTCCTCCCCCTTCTTCCCTCCCTCCCTCCCTCCCCCGCTCTCCGCCGCAGCCCCCTGCGCGGAGCCCCATTTGCCAGGCAGCCCGGCGGCGGGGCGGGGCGGCGAGGCAGCATCCCCGGCCCCCTCCTTCCCTCCTGCCTTCGCGGCGCTCCTCCTTCCCACCGCCCGCTTCTCTCTTCCTCCTGCCGTGCCCTCCCCGCTGGAACTCGGCTGCCCGCGTTAGCGGCGGGCAGAGCTCTGACACCGGGGGGAAGGGGAAGGGCAGGTATCACTGAGCGGCGCCCTCGCCCTGCCCGTGCCCAGCAGGGAGTGTTTGTAAACCCGCCGGGGACCTCCCTCCTCTCTGGGGCAAAGGAGGGATCAGGCCGCCGGAGAAGGAGGAGGATCTGGAGGGAGCGGTGCCCCGGGCGCCATGGGCGGTGGAGCCCTTGCCGGGCTCTCCCTTGTCCGACTCTCCCCGTAATCAATAAATATGATGAATACGTGTCATGTGTTCGCAGCAGGGCTGGGTTTTAGGCTGGCGGTATCTCGGTGCGTACCAGCCCCGCTAAGGTCATTGGTCTCTTCCCTTAACAGAAGTACCGCCACTTCGTAGTCTCTGGTGTTCTCTAGGTGAGCCATCGTTTGTATTTATGACGAGTCATTGCCGGAGGATTGGCTGCTTTTGTGCTTCTAGAATGTGCTTAACCGGGCCCCATACAAGTCTTCAGCCAGTTTACTTGGCTGAAATAGCAGTTAAATTGCAGCCTATAGTTAGTTGAGCATTTTATTATACGCTCTTAAACTGTGTTATTCAGCAGTTATTACTTGGAGGTGTCTTATTTCAGTGAGGTTCCTCTGAAGAGAGCTGCTGAACTAATTTGTACAGAAATTTGAGCACGTTGAGGTAATGGCACATAATGTAACTGAAATTTTCTGAAGTGTCTTGAAAGGGAAATGAAACTTGATTCATGCCACTCCAATTAGTATGAAAATAAAGCTTAATGAGCAGTGGCCATAAGTTATGCACAGTTCCAACATCTTGAGGTGCAATGAAAGTAGCTTTATAATATATAATGCTGAACAAGGTTGTTAAAGTTTGTAGAATATCTCGAGTTGGAAGGGGCCCACAAGGATAATCCAACTCCCTGCTCCTTGCAGGACTACATAAAGTTCAACATGTTTGTATTTTTTTCAGTTCTCTGATGAGGGCAGTTCTCAAGAGAGTATTTGTCTTGCTTTCATGCAGGAATGCTAATAAATGGAACCCAAATATTTTCCAGTTAAGGAGGGATGACTTTAACCTTTGTAGAAAGTTCTAGTAGGTTTAAGGAAAAAAAAAAAGCTGCTTCCTCTTGTCACCCCCTTTGCAAGAAGCAATTAGCTGAATAAAAACCATCGGTACCATTGGTGTGGAACAGGGTCTCCTTTGACTAGTCGTGCAGTAGTGAAGCAGTAGATAAGTGTCTGTGGTTAGAGGTTTCTGTCTAAAAAATGTCTTAGTTCAGTTTTAACCAAGTTACTCAAAGACCAAAACTTTTCAGCTCACTGTTTTCCTTTTGCGCAGCGGAAGAACATTCTATTCACAGAGCCCTTTAGTGGCCTTTTATTTTTAACTCTTTGGTTTGTGTTTAAGATGCTGTGATTGCTTAACAAGCAAACATGCCTGTGATTTGAAACTGGTTCTGTTGCCATCACTGCTGCTGGAACCTGCTACAGGTGCATGTTGCACATGCATCACATACAGAGAGATGTTGAGATGAAAGATGACTGCTTTTGTGAAGAGGTGGAGTGAACAGAAGGATGCCATGGAGTCCCCTCTTTAGAGATGCATGTGTTTAGGAGGGAGATGAAAATGAGACTCATGTGCAACATGGAGAATTATGCCTGAGTAATGTGAGACAACAAAGTGGACAAAGAACAGTGATAGGTGGAACAAGCTACTGCTTCCTCTGGTAAACTTTGCTGTTAGCTTCCTTTGCTCTTAAAAATTCTTGGCTCACAACAATTAGTCAGAAGTTGAAGAGTCCAAAGTTTCACTTGAAAAAGTTAATTAACTTCTCTTGCAAAAATTTACTGTTGCATGTGAAATGGTTTAGTCAGCAAAACAGTATAGTTAGAAAATGGTAGTGCTTAGTCCCCACTTTCTCTAAGATTTATAAATAATTAAAATTAGGAATATATTTTAACATTTAAATTTTTTTTTTGCACCATAGCATAGAACAGAAATGTAGGATGGAGGATGAAATTAATTAAAATCTTCAGTGCTTAAATTATTCTTTTATTGCAGTATTTGTCAGAAAGTCTATAGCATCCAGAAAGCATTGCTGATTATTTGCTGAATTGGAAGCAGCTATACTGTAATGTATCTCCTCTATCTCAAGTTATGTGTGAGTTTTATTCTTACAGGTACAAATATTTAAGTTATTATACTTTGGAGAAACAAATTTTTTTTGTCTCAACACTCATCTTTATATAGGTACTTTGTGCAGATGTCACCTGAAGCTGTACTAGGAACTGCATAGAATTTATTTTATTTTCTAACACTTAAATTCTTAATTTTTCTACTTTTTGTAGTAATCACTTTTGATTCTGGAATGTCAGTTTTTAGTAATCACATTTTTCAGGAGTCCAGGTTGGAAGGAATCTCTGGAGGCCTCTCTCCCAACCTCCAGCTGAAAAACCCACTGCTTGCTAATTCAGAAACTAGCTGTGGTGAACATGAGAAACAGGGTTTTTTAATTTCGTAAGCAAAACTACCCTTATTCAAAACAGGATCTCTTGAGTTTTGTAAGCAGCTTGAATTGTGACAGTGGACATTCCTGTATATAAGTTTTGAACAATTTTTATTAATGAAAGATAACTCAATTGCTTTGACTCCCTTTACTGTTTTAAAGAGGTTGTATCACCCTTCCTAATATAAAAATACAGCCCTAGTTTGAAATATGTTTCCCCCTCAAGAATTTTTTATTTTTCCACTTCTGTGGAGATTCATTTGTGTTAGCATTTGAAGAAGGATCAGTGTTTGCTTACAGTATGGGAAGGTTAGTTATGACTGCAGTAAGTGCAGATTCAGGGTTCTTTTATCCTTTGACCTATTCTACTTCTTGTAGGTCTGATTGTAATGACAGATTCAGTAGGTTAATACATAATTTCCTCTCTGCAGTGTAGTGTTATGGTGCAGGAAACACAATCTCTATTGCTTACCATTCTAAAGTAATATTTAATATTGAGAATAAAGGCTGCCTGCTTTTTGTTGGTGTAAAGGCTGAATATTAACAGTGTTAATTTCTTTAACTATTTGGGTAGACCAGCATAGGTATGAAAAAAAAGTCAGCTGAAAAGTCATTTAAAAATCTAAACTGGCAAGAAAGTTAGGCTGACAAGCAGTGCTCTTGTCCTGGCTGAAACCTGAGGAGAGGTGGAAAAAATCTGTTTTGCAAATGGGATCAAATTCTTCAATAAGACACTTCACAACCCTCCTGCAAGCAATGATCATCTCCAAATAACTGTGACTAAGTTGGCTTGTCTAATTCTCTGAAATAATTAGACCTTGCTTGTTTTCTGGTACTGTGTCTTTTTTGCAAGATTTATATGTCTTTGCATTTATCAACATTTTGCATGACTTTACTACTGCAACATTTTGTAATTATTTGCAAATATTTGTTCCTGGAGCTATGAAATGTGAATACAGAGGACAGAGCCATGCTTATAGAAATTGTACTTTAATCAGCAAAACAGCCACCCCTCTATTTTTATATATACCAGATTAGCTTTTGTTCTTGTCTCTTTGTTTTTTCTTCATGACTTGCACTTAAAAGCTTTTCTTCAGGCAGTATTTTCTGGCTGCTACTCTAATTTATTTGCTTGTGTTGATCTTGGTGTTGTCTTGATAACAAACTATTATTTGATTCAGATTTCTGAACAAGTTGAAATATCTCAAAGTTTATTTAAACAGACTGAGCATGGGGTTTTAAAGCATTGAAATAATTGAAAACCAGAACGTTAGTCTCTGGGAAAGTAAGTAAACTATTTATTTTCTTGTGCTGTTACATTTCTCAGGAGAAATGTTTGTTGCTTAGCTGGTTTTGGCACATCATGCTCTTCAGCAGTTGGGAAAACAGTTTCTATGTAAGAGGAAGGACTGAGTTCACAGAGAAACATGCTGAAATGCTAATGCCTCCAAATGGAGAAGTGATGAGTGAAGGAAAGAATAAGAAAAGTTAGAGTTGCAGAATGGTCTGCACTGCCTGACGTGTTGTGGAAAAACTGTAATTTGAGGTGTGCCTTGAACGCAGTGTCACGGTTAAGTGGGAAACATGGGCAGTATTGGATGTCCTCTGAGGCTGGATTGGTTTCTCCATTCTTTTTAAGCTTCTGAAGAAGATTGATAATGATAATCTCTTGGTTTTAAGGGTTTTTATGATAACTGGGTGGGGCAGAAATTCTGATGACATTTTATGTAGTTGATGTGCTGTATCAGCGCATGATGTAATCTAGCTGTGCATGATGGAGGTGTATTTGTTGGTGACTGTGGTTCTAATTACAGAGAATCAATATTTGTATAGGCACAGCGTGGATGTGTCTATGTACAGGCATATAACTTACGCTATAGACTTGTAACATTGAATAGGAAGGGAGCTATCTAAGATGATTTGGTTCCTGTTTTTCTCCCCCATTCTGTTACATGGCCATTTCACATCAAAATATTCCAGGGAGGGGAGAAGCAATTTAATTTTTTTGAGTTAGAATAATTTAAGTAGACCTCTTTTCTGTTATCTTTTATTTCCCCAGTTATAATATATCTGTAACTGTTTCCATCACTATGACAAAATTTGTAAAAACATCTAAATTCAGCACTTTAAAAGTGTTAACTAGTTAGCTGCCATTGTCTGTTTTCAGGGAGGAGTATATTCTTCAGGAACAAGTAACTTGTTTGTTTTTTGTTTTTTCCCCCTTGACATTAAAAAAAAAAAAAAGCTTTCACATCTTGTCATGCATTTAGATCAGAACCAGCCCTTGCAAGGGATGACGTATCTGTAGCATTTATAATAGACTACTGAATGTAATTTTAAATGGTATTTATATAGAGAATATGGAGGATGCAAAACTGAAGACCTTAAGGGAAAAAAAAAAATCAATGAAAAAGTGCCCAAACCAAAACCCACACACACCTTGAAGCTGAAGCATAGATGGTTCAGTAGCCAAAAAAGATATGACCATTATCTGTACAATGCAGCCTGAATTTCTCTACACTGGTGTCACGCAGAACACCCCAAGAGTTCAGAAAACTGCTAGTTCAGCCCCTGGCCAAACTTACAGTAGAACAGAGCCCTTAACTTACTGTTTGCCTTGGTATTCACATGGTCTTGTTCATGATCATCTGACCATCAAAATCATGCAGACACTGGCTTTCAGATGCTGAGTGTAGTGAACTAGAGGATATGGCTCCAGAGCCTGGAGACCTTTGAATGATGTTTCTTGTAAACCTTGCTGAGCATATGAGAATTTACCAAAGGCATTTTTCAGTCATTGTACTTTGCCCTTCTTTATAAATAGCTACAGAAAAAAAAAGAGGGGAAATAGCACACCTTGTTCCTAGAAATTAAATTCTTGACTTGTATCCTTGTAGATGTGCCTGTGTAGGCTATACTTAAAGTTAGATCTTAAAATAAAAACTTGAAGTTTTTTGAGCATTCAAGAAGTGTATGATTAAAGTCTGTTCCTTTCTAGAGATCTTAATGTCAATCTGGGATTCAGCAGCAGAATCTGGGAAATTCCTATTTATTTATGCTGAAAGTTAACCTCACTGTTCTGTTTCTACAGTAGTACAATACTCCTATATATTCTCCTCCCATGCATGTAAGAAGAAAAAAAATCTGCTTGGTTTTACATCTCTTCTGAGTCATAAGTTTTTTCTTCTTTCCCACATGACACTTGTATTTCTGGCTATTCATGCTTTTTACATGTGATTGCAATTTTGTTCTCATTCTTCTCATTCTTTCGAACACCTGAAACAACAGGATTAGATACAAGCTTTTCATGAATCACCTGCTTATGAGATGGGAACAAATCTGTCATGTGCCCTTTTCAGGAATCTAATAATCTGATAATACTTTTGGGTAAACTCTGTCTTAAAGATGCTTCATGTCTTGCTTGAGGTTGCTCTTCCTGACTCACCTGGCCTGTCTTGTTTGTACCATGTGCCTTCTCTCTGACACTGCCATTGAGTAACTCAAGCTTATCTGTAGCTTTCTCACCTTCTGTCTGCATTTCAGTAAACAGTTTATTTGTTTCCAAGGGTAGAAAGCCTTGGATTCAAACTAGATCTCTGATTGTGGGCAGCATAAATTCAATTTCCAGAAATGTTTTCGGAATTTAATTCTAGCTTTGTGTCACCTCACCTGATAGCATGTATTACAATGTGATAAGTACGTACCACAATAATTAAATATTTGCAGATTACAGGAGTACCAGAATCTTGCTGCTGGATTTTTTTTGGGTGCTGCGTCATGTTCTTTACTTCTATTGTCTCTGTGTTTATTGATTTATTCCCAGAATTATATACCTGCTATGCATTACATTCTGGAGGTTGTCCCATCTTCTTCCACATGGCCTTGAGAGTTTACTGATTCTTATCCATGTCTTCAGAGTCTGTTCTCTGCTTAAGCTGCTCAGCTGATGCTTTTGTTATAGAATGCCTGCTTTGCTTTGCTCCACCTCAGGTTATGTTTTGAGCAAGGCCTTCTAAGTTGATTCTTTAAATCCTAAAGTAAAGGCGTTCTGATAAAAGAATAAAGTGACCATTATGTTCTTTTACTGGTAGAGAACACTAAATGTTTTCTTGTAATGGAATATGGAAATCATCTACTCTGAATAATGTTATTAGAAAAGTAAGCAAGCCCTTTTGCCTTTTTTAGGAAGGAATAACTGAAATGCTCCTGGCTGTAAATAATTACTTGTAGCAGCATGTTACAAATAGATGCTAATAAGTAGAGTTCCTAAATTATCAGTTGAGGGAGTCCAATTTCCTTCTTGCAGATTTCTTTTTATTAGTGCTAATGAGACTTGTTTTAAGGGAATAATAGACCTGTGACAGAAGCTGTACAGTGCCCAGCAGTTTCTGTTCCAACATAATAACAACTCAAATTCTTAGCATCATTACTATTAACATTTCTTGGGGTTTTTTAGTAGTATTGCTATTTCTGATGTCCTTAGATCTGTCTTTTTTCATAGTATGATTTTTCTTACAACCCATACTAGAAAGACATTTAAGTACTGCCTGTTCAAACTAGGGAACAGTGCTCAAGCCAAATATCTATGGTTCTAAATGGAACAATTTTCTTGATGATAATGTAACATTTAGTTGCTACGAAGACTGTTTAAGATTTTTCATTACTTGTCTCCTGAGTTATTAAAATAATAGCTAATAATAAAATGTGCCCATAAATTGTGAAGTCTTAATTTTGAGTCAGTCAAGGAGGCTTTGTAAGCAGGTTTATTTGAATTTATGGTTTCCGCATATAGATCAAAGTTCTGTAATTCACAGAAGCTGCTTCTGCAAGATTGGGTGTTCATAACTGTTCAAGAAAATGGAGTACCTTCCTCTTTTCTGCTATTATGCATCTTTCCTCAGGAACTTGAGCTGTTTCTTGTTAGTTGTGATGACAACTAAAGCTTCCCCAGTCCTTTTCTGTGTTTACTGATGAATCTGTTCACCTCATCATGTAGGGTTGTTGGGGAAAACAAGGTATAATAGCTGAACCACATCTTCTGTTGCAAAAGTCTTGTCTTGAGTCTTCTATTGTAAAGGTCTTGTCTTTTCATGAATAGGGAGACCTCACCTGAATTCAGAATTCGTTTCTTTAGTAGTTAAAAACCAATTGTTCCTTATGCTTGATTTCCCTAAGCTCCTGAGATTTGGAAATAAGCTGTTGCTTGTGTTTGAGTGATACTACTTTGCCTTTCAAAATAAAGGCTACCTTTTGAAGAGGAGGGGAAAAACGTCAAAGTTGCTGAATTGAGTTTTGCTTCAAAAAACCCAAGCAAACCCAAACAAAAATCAAACAAAAAACCTCTAAAACTCATAATAATAAAAAAAAAAAAGCCAGCACCCAAGCCGTCCAAGGTTCTAAGGAAGGATGGTGTCTATAGAGAAGTTGCCTGTTGTTGACATGTTTTTTAGTAAAAGTGCTCTTTTGTTAAATAACAAGTATCAGGTCTGAAAGGCAACAGATCACTGCATTTGTCTGTATTTTTGTTCTGGGCCTGACTTAGTGCTTGAGGGAGAAGCCATGTTGGAGGATCCCTCAATGGGCATCAGTAAATAAGGAATTTAAACTGTTGTCATTGAATACTTAGTATTCCAATTCTCATTGGAATTTTTTGGGGTTTTTTTCAGCTTATTTCTGTCTTATTACAATTAAGAATAAATAATAATCATAAAAAAAATCCATGATCTTCCTGTTTCCTTAAAATAGAAGCTGCTTGTAGTTTCAAGGACCTGCATAGTTTGGAAAAGTTCTAATAGTTGTCTCTTGGTATATACCAGAAGAAAGAAGTAAATGAGAATTAATGATGAAAGCACTTCCTAAAGAAAGGTGTTAAAACTTGCAGGACCCAAGGAAAAGTTGTTTCTGTCTAGCTGTGTATGTTAACCAAGTTGAAGCTACTTGCTGTTTTTCTGTGCGGTCATGAATGGATGTTTTATGTTTTGTGGGAGGGTTTATTCTTTTTGAATTAGTTTTAATTAGGGTTTTGAGGGCAACAGAGTAGGAGAAGAGGCATTACTGTAAGCACTTAAGAAAAACCTCACTTGAATATAAATTACAGTTGCTGTGAGAACCTTGACTTAAAATTCTTTACTACTTAAGACTGCAGGCAACTTTGAATAGGTGTGAGAATATTGGTGTTCTTGCTTGTGGTGTTGTGAGAATATTGTCATTCAGACACATAACAGCTAGAGGTAACATGGTTAGTGCTCATCTAGCAAGTCTTTAAGCATTCAGGCTGAGTTGACAGAGTGCAAAGAGTTTGAAAGTGTCAAACATCTGTTTTCTAAACTGTGAAACTGTCCCTGGTTGCAGGAGATTAAGAACTGCTGTGTTACCCTTGCAGGCATTGAGTGATGTCAAATGCCTGATTACATGCAATGGGATACAAGGAGCCCAGCCAGTAACTCAAGATCTATTGTGATTGTCAGGCAGCATCTGCAGGAGTTCAGCCTGTCTAATGACTATTTTAGGTGTCTTCATCAAATGTGAAAGAAGTGGCAGTTAAGGAGTGGGGTTTTTTTAGGTCCATCCCCTCCTTTCCCTAGCTGGGAATGTGTAGTTTCCATACCTGCATCATTACTTGAAAGGCAGCAAGTAGGTTGTAATTAGATGTAACCATAATGCTCAAATACTGCTCTTATTTTTGTAGCAAGTCACTTGCTTTGTCTTCAGTTTGTTCAGGCATCACTGATGAGACTGGTCAAAGTCTAGTAAAGTGCAGAGCTTTAAATTGCATTTATGTGCATTTTAATGCTAAGGACTTAAAATGCTTTTTAAATCTTTTAAATGGTGTATATACCAGTTATAAAGTAAAGTGGGAAGATAGTGGGTCTTGTCAGCAGCTTTTAAATTTGGAATGGTACTTAAGACTGAGGTCTTGATTTTCAAGTACAGTCTCAAATTTTTAAGAGAGCCAAAGTGACTTTAGGAATTGTTCTCAATTGATAAAACTGAAAACTGATGGGAAGGTGATAACCACTGAACTTGAGCTGTGTCTTACCTGAATTTTGTCTTTTAAAAGGACCAGCTTAGAATGCCAAGAGTATGTTTTTTGCCAGCTGCGCACTGATCGACAAATACTGAAATTCTGAAGTGCATCAGATTTGCTCTTGTTTTCATACTACCTGTACTCATGGTTGTTTTCTTACTGGTTTAGGATTGGTGCTTTGGTGGGGCTTTGATTTCAGCCGTTTTAATCTGGCAGTTTCATAGAATCATTTATGTCGGGAAAGATCTCCAAGATAAGTCCAACCATTAATCCAGCACTGCTAAGTCCACCACTAAACTGTGTCCCCAGGTGCCACATCCACAGGCCTTTTGAACACTTCCAGGGATGCTGATTCCAGCACTCTGCTGAGTAACCTATTCCAGTGCTTGGCAACCCTTTTGGTGAAGAAATTTTTCTTAATATCCAGTCTAAACCTCCCCTGGTGCAACTTGAGACCATTTCTTCGTCTTACCACTTGTTACCTGGGATAAGAGGCCAACTCCCACCTCACTGCAACCTCCTTTCAGGTAGTTGTAGAGAGTGATGAAGTTCCCCCTGACCCTCTTTTTCTCCAGAATAAACAACCCCAACTCCCTCAGGTGATTCTTGTAAGATTTGTGCTCTAGATCCCCAAGCTTCCTCGCCCTTCTCTGGCCACGGTCCTTCAGAGTGGTTATGTGGAAACTCATTTTACAGTATTGAGCTTTTGGTTATTGCTGTTTACGTGTAACATTTCTGTAGTTCACTGGAGCACATTTTCAGATTGTCCTCTTCTGTTTCCATGTGTTACTGATAAAAATCCTTACAGTTTTCTTCATTACATTCCTCTGTCTTAGGGATTTCTTTTGTTAATGCTCAATCTAGTAAACAATTTGCGTTTTGGGAACTAAAGAATAACCCAGCATTCTCTTCCTGCACATTGAAAATGCAAATCTGAGTTGCTTGTGCTTTTACTTTTCAGCTGTTCACCGATGGAATCACCAATAAATTAATTGGCTGCTACGTTGGGGACATAACGGATGATGTTGTTCTAGTTAGGATCTATGGAAATAAGACGGAGCTCTTGGTGGATCGGGATGAGGAAGTGAAGAGTTTCCGCGTTCTGCAGGCCCATGGCTGTGCACCTCAACTCTACTGTACTTTCAATAATGGCCTGTGCTACGAGTTCATGCAGGGAGAAGCGCTGGATCCAGAGCATGTGTGCAATCCAGACATTTTCAGGTAAGCTTTTTAATGTTTTTCTTTAAGTTTCATAATTCCATTGTGCATTTATGGAGCTCTGTCAGGCCTAAAGGATCTCAGGCACAGTTTTGCCTGCTCGAAATATTTCTATAAGTCTGCACTAAGTCGATGTTCACACTCTTGACAGCTCACTGTGCTCTGCCTTAGTTACAGTATCTCAGTGCTCCACAAGAGATCCTTGCTGCCTCCACAGAACACTGTGTATTTTTTATAAGTGTTTGTTGTTAGTATTTAAAACCTGTTTATTACCATTAGAGAGGTCATTTAACGTGGTGGTGTTTTAGAGGGCTGGAGTTGGTTAAGGCAGGTACTTTTAGCTCTGTTTCCAGTATATTCCTTTTGTGAATAGATCCAAGAGTCTTCCACTGAGACATAATTTTTTAAACTATCGGCAATGAACAGAAAGTGCTGATATCTTGAGAATTTAGTTTTTCATGTGTGCACTGAAATGTATTTGCCTGACAGTGGCAGGTAATTTGAATCAATTCTTCTAAAGATAAGCAAGAATAGATCGTAAATACAAGAGAAGTATGTGTGCTGTAATGGAACTCCAATCTTTCCCCTCCCATGGGTAGTGCTGCTAATGACCTCTTGAATCTTGAAAGATGCTACCCTATGGCTATGTTGCTCTTATTTACACCCTCTTTGAATTCCTATGCTGCATTTTTTAGAATTTTTCAATTAAATATATTGTTGTTGTTGTATTTCTAGGAAAAATATGATAGACTGTCAGATGTACATTGACTATAATATTAATTTAACTTCTATTTTTTAGACTCATTGCTAGACAGCTTGCTAAAATCCATACTATTCATGCACACAATGGATGGATCCCTAAATCTAACCTGTGGCTGAAGATGGGGAAATACTTCTCTCTCATACCCACAGAATTTGCAGATGAGGAAGTAAATAAAAGGTGGGTATTTCATTATGTTCTTTCCTGACTTTCCAATCCTCCTGGTTATAAGGGGTAGACGAATATTTAAGAAAGAAGCTTTCATTACCACGCAGTGTTAAGTTTGTACAAGTCCATGTTTTGTAGTACTGTTGTATACCGAGGTAGCTGTATATATGTCAAATATGATAAAGGGGCTTGTAACTATTTTGATATATTGTGTGTATATACATATAGCTCTTGATTGGATACTTAAATAATGGTAGTTTTCTTTGCCCTTTTTAAAGAACCAAGGTCAACTCACGTACTTCTTTAGGTAGTTCTCTTTACAGTCTTTAGGAGAACTATCAGTCTCAAACTGAGACCTATGTTCCGGGTTGAATACTAAAATTCTGTGTCCTAGGGTTGCAGGAGTACTGCTGCTTGTTCATTTTAACCTGCACCTCTTATCTGTCTTGTGTTTGTTCAGGTTATAAATCTGTCCAAAATTGGGTAACATAATAGTAAAGTTAGTTTAAGGTTATTTTGGGTTACAGGATGAGCTCTCAAACTGTTTTCCAGTGGAGGAAAAGGTATCCACAAGTCACTCCAGACCCGTGCTATCATGGAGTATGCATAGTTGTATCAGTTGGGTTTAAGGGTTTAATTACATTTTGGTTTTAGCATCTCAATATAGTTCCTGAGTTGTAAATCAAACTGTGGGTTTTTTTCTTAGGAGCTTAACAAAAAGAGAAAATATTTCCAAAGGGTTCTACTGTCAGTCACTGGGAGATTGGGATGAGAGGAATGGCAAAACTAGGAACAATCTTTAACCCAAGTAAAATTTCTTGCTGTAATCTAAAGCTTGAGCTGAAGACAGTGTTTCTCAGAGACTGGAAATCCAACTTTTAAGCTAAAACTAATTTGGAAGTGTTTGTACACTGTCAAACTTCATCACTCAGGTAGTGGATTCCAGCTTAAAGTCATTCTTCATGTAACTTTGAAATCACTGATATCAGCTGCCCTTCTTGCTGCGTTGTAATTAAAGAATACTTTATCAAAGTTGTTTTTCTTTTGCAACATAAAGTTCTTGAGAAAACTGAGAAAACATGAGTAGATAACTGAAAATCTAAAAGATAAAATGGATAGTTAAATATATTTGCTGTGACTAGACTAAAAGTTAATGTCAATTTTCTCTGTATAGATATATAGTACCTAGTACTTACTGTTGTGTATTCTTCTTGGAGGAAGTAATGTAACATGAGCAAAAAGTAAAAGAAATTCATGCAGTAACCCTTTTAATCTTTGCTCCTTTAAAATTTGCAGGACTGTATTTAAGTTCTACTCCTGATTTTTGAACTGGTATCATGTTTGCATCACGGATAATCTCCCTAGAATTATTTTCTGGGGAGGACAGAGGAATAATTGTCATAATTTGACTGCTGAGGGAATGAGTAACCTGATCTGGGAGAGGGTCTGTTACACTATTCACAACAAGAACGTAGAGGAAAATATTTCATTACAAATGCTTGATATGGAACAGACAGTACTAAGTGTTAATTCTCAATCTTCTTGTACATGAAAAGGTTTTTAAGTGACATTCCGAGTCCTCAAGTTCTTCAGGAAGAGATGGCCTGGATGAAGGAAAGACTGTCAAATTTAGGATCACCAGTGGTACTCTGTCACAATGACCTGTTGTGTAAGAATATTATTTACAACAAGAAACGAGGTAGGACTTGAACTAGACAGTGAGTAGTGAGTTGACTTTGTTTATGCTGTAACTGAATGTGCTACATCAGTGGTGGTGTTTTACTGACTTGCTGCAGTGAACTCAGTTTGAGCTTTTAAGACCCAGTGCAATGGTAGTGGTACCTGTGCAGATACTAAGTTGCTTAATTACGCTAATTCTCGTCTGTATATTACTGTATAGAGGAATAAAATCAGGGTTCATTGCTTTTCTTTAATGAACTAATGAATTTGTTAATCCCCAGCTTGCCTGTATGACTAGGCTTCAAAGTATGCAACTGTTGATTTTAATTCTATTTCAGTTCTATAAAGCTTTTAGAAAAGAAAATCATGCCAGTATAGAAAATAACATGAAGATTGTTTCTTGTAATATGCATTTTGTTCTGGTTTGTGATTGTGGGAATACTCTTTCATAATGAAAATATTAGTGATATTTAATACTACATTCAGTAGCTTAATTTTCTGCATTAGGTACATAGACATCTTAAAAGATTTCTTTTGTAAGTACATATTTTATTTAAACACTTGTAGGCAGTATGCATCTTGGCAAAGATGAATTACTTTTTGTTTCTATTATAATACATTTAACTCATAATTCGTGTTATTAAAATGTATAAAGCATCTGTTTATTGATTTTAGTGATTTGAGGTTCAGTTACTAAGTGAATCAATTAGGTACTAAAAGAAGAAAGGCAAACTTGAGGCACTAAAATGGCTGTTGTGCAGCAAAAAAGCAGTTTTCCTCCCATTTCAAATAACTGAGTGCAACAAATTCATCAGATTATAATGTTTTCTTTTGAAGTGAGTGTGACATACTCCTTCTAGTAGCTTCGTATTTGTTTGTGCCAGTTGGGTAAGGGTGTTGGTATGCAAGCCCAGGTGTGTGAGGTAAATAACTGAAAGGAACTGAAGCCTTCTCCATCAGTTATTATTGGTCTTTGACTCATTAAACTTACGTGCCTTAAGTTTTAAAGGAAAACTAATAAAAACAAGCTGGAGTTGGTTCTAGTATGAAAAGTGGCCATGTATTTTTAACACGTTTCTGCATCATGCATGCATTGGATGCATGTGAACTGAGGAAGTAAACTCCTTAAGTGGTTTGTCTACAAGTTTCCCTCTGAGTAATACCACTTTTGAAGGGAATTGCTTGTACTTTGTTATATTGGTATATATATGTATGTATACCTTACATAATTTAAATCCTAAGAATTCAACACCAAGCTTCAGTGATTTTACTTAGTTTCATTGAGGGGTTTATAATTCTGCTTAAAAGGAGAGGGAAAAGCATGGAAAGTACAAAAAAAAGTAACTTGTGGTATTACACATGTTTCTGTGATACTGCAGTACCAAAAAGAAATCTATTTTTGCCATGTGGGTTATTTTAGTGTGGAAACTATCTTTAGTTTTAGCATTCCAGAATAGACTTGAGGTAAAAGTAATTTTTATAGTTGCTTTTTGCAGTAGAACCATGCAACAAAAAGACAAAAAATTGGAGGAATGCCTTTAAAAGGTTCACTGTCATGGTCAATAGGCTTGAAGTTCCTAATTGAAAAACAAATGCTATATGCTTTTCTTTTTGTAAACAGAATGGAGGAAAAAACAATGCCAGCAGTGCATCACTTGTGAGCAATCCTACAGTAACAAGTGTGTGAGTGTTTAGAGTTTGGGGACAGGGTGGGGAGGAGGGAGGTAAGGTCCTTTGCCTTTAAGCAAGCTGTAAGCAGCTGGGGGGGAAGACTTGGAAATATGAAATAAATATATTATTAAACTTACGTTTGAATATTGCACATGTACTCTGTTATAAAACTTGTGCAACCTGGGTAAAACAGGTACCATTTTCATAGTAACCAAACCTCAGTGCCATCTGTAGAATGTCATTTGAAAGCTGTTTCATACAGTGCACTTTTTACAGAGCAAAAAGTGGAAGCTGAGCTTCAACTGTAAAGAAATATGTATATATATTACTTGAATTCTGTTTAGCAGAGCAAAACATTTCATTGGTATCCAAATAATTTTGCAAGAGCACAAAACAGATTCTTTAAAGATGCGGTTCAGTAGGAACGGCATCAAACAGTATAAAAGTTGTTAACAGCTTTGGTGATCCTGGACTCTGACTAAATTTATGCTTCCATCTGGAAAGGCTTCTGTGAATCCAAAAGACCTTGGTGACCCTAAACTGGAAATAAGAGAGAAAATTGAACTTCTGTATTAACTACCTTTTTTTCCGCCTTTACTCCTCAGTAAAATTTATGCAAAGCTAGTAGCATTGTCTGGCTTTTCAGAAGCTGGCACAACCAAAAGCTAATTTATTTGTTTTAACAACACGGCATTTATCATTTTGTTTATGAATGCTTAACTTGCATATTTAGTAGGTGTGGGAGATACGTATGTGTCTAAGCTACAGACTATCAACAGATACTAGGAGTCATGTCTAATGCAGTTAGAAAGAATATGGCTTGTCCCAGGGCTTTGCTTTAGGCTTGTCCTCCGAATTAAATTCATGTTAAGTTTTCTGACTTGAAAGAAAAATCATAGCCGTGCCACATACTGCTTTTAAGAAGAATCAGTCTCCTGTCCTTAAATTTTATTTATGAGACTGGAATAGCATGTTGAGTGCTAACTTCATTTAACGGAGCTTCACTCACATGATTTGAATTTGTTCCTGCTGTGGTGGAGAGAACTCTGCCTCTTGCTGTTTTGTTAATGTCCGTTCTCAGGATATGAAAATCTGCAAATGTTATGTTACATAACTTATAATTGCCACTGTTGTCTACTCTTTGAAGGATGTAGCTCAGAGCTTCATGTTGCTTTCAATTACAGTTTTGGCACCAAGAACACTTAAAATATGCTTGATGCTTGGTAGTGCTTATTTAAAGACCTTGTGTTCTGATGCTCCTATGTTTTTTTACATTTTTTCAATTTTTTTTAACATGACCTGTGAGTTTCCAAAAATACCCGATGTTTTAAGAGTATTCAAATATTTGCTCTTCCACAAGATCAAATATCAGAGTTCTTTTGTCTGTTTCTATATGTGCTCTTTTTGAATGTATGAAAATCACCTGGCAGGAAATTAAGTGTGTAGGTAGATGGCTGGTTTTGTTCTGTTTATTCCCTCTGCCTACCCAATGTTTTCTATGATCTTTAGTAGGAGTCTGTGGGTGCTCAGTGCTTCTGAAGACTGAGGTATGTTTAAGGCTTCTGGTTTTGATCTAAAAACCTGGGGTTTTTTTGTTTGTTTTTTTTTTTTGCAGAACTCTACTGGGTATTTATAGCTAAAATTTTCTTTGGGTATATGACCTGTTTGTGAATTGTCACGTATGTTCACAGCACAGATCATTGTCTTTGTAGCTGTCTTTTAGGGGCTCTGGCTCACCTGATGAGCAGGATGGGATGGAACTCGGGATACATCATTCAGCTGTGGTACCTACAGCCAGAATTGCACATTGGAAGTGCTTCCCCTTGTTAAACCATTAAAAGGGAAGAGCAGCTAGAAGGAGAGGTGTCATCATGCTGCTACCTGTCAGTACCTTGAGGAGATCTAGCAGATGCTCTGTTGAGTACTACTTGATCTCTTTAAAACTTGGTTTCTGGGATATGGAACATATGTATTCCATTTTGTATCTTTCTGTGGTTTGTGTAGAGTATGTTGCATGTTGCCTGCACTAGGAGATCCCTGGAAGAAAGGAATGTGTTTCAACATGCAGATTCAACGCTGTTGGTGTGTCTATTCCTGTCCATAACAGTAGCCTCTCCAGAGAGGTGGTAGAGCTTATTTTTAAATTGTGTCTCACTCCAGTAAAGCACAAATGCACTTAGACTACTGTCTATTGTCGGTCTGCCCGCTCCCAGGGATGTCAGTGGGAGGGACAAGTTCTTGGTACTTATTAGAAACCTCAAAACAAAAGCTACCTGCTAAACCACTACAGTAAGCTGTATCTTCTAGAAGTGGCTTTCTCATATGAGCTGCAGTAAACCTTAGAAGTTCACTTCTAGTACTACGGTTATTTAAAAAATTAATGAGAACTTCCTTCTGCTTCCTCTAAAGCAAGGTAGCTGGTACATTGTATGCATTTATGAAGCAGCAAACTTAAAAGTTTTTGCTTTCTTTCAATTTCACATAAAGAACTGTGCATATTTATTTTGAGCCTTCATGAAAAAATTTAAGGTTGGGTTCCACAGTAGCATGAGTCTGAAAGGGATCAGTGTAAATGCAAGACTTTTTCCCTTTGAACTTTTGTCTTGTGAAATGTGAGCTTGCTAAATTTTCATCTGCTACTGACTGGGTATGCCTTTGTTGCTACCTTGTGGTGCTGTGCACCATGCTACATGTGCACTGACTGAAGGTTTATCTCATTGTCCACATTAATTTCCTCACAGGACAGTGCCTAGTAACAGCTTCACCCTTACCTTGTTAGATTCAATTTCTGGTTGTCTGTTATATTCTTTGTACCTGGAAGTGAGTTTTTTAAATGTTAGCTTTACTTAAAAAGCCATGGTAGTACATAAGTATGTTCTAGGTGAAATCTACACATGAAGAATTTCAAGTATTTATGTCCATATTTTACAAGCAAACTTTTACCTGCTGTGGTTGGATTTTATGTGAGGAAGGAAGTACAAGCCCCCTCTAAATACAGGCAATATTAAATGCTTTGGGGGGCAGGAGGGGTTCAGGAGATCAGTTGTGTAGCGGAATATGAACCAGGGTTGGGCTGTGTACTTTGACTGGCTTGTAACTTAGAGGTATGTCTTTTCAAAAGTACCAACAAAGAACCAGTGGGAAGAGCAAATCTCTGAATCTACTAGTCAGGCAGTGGCAGAAGATGATCTGTAGCAAAATTATAAGATCTTGGCTGCAGCTGCTATAAAGTTTGTCCTTTTGAAGTTCTACAGAACTTCAATTTTCCATTGCCAACAGAATTTTCTGGAAGGAGCTTGTCACTTTGCAGGCATGTTGGTTTGTTAGAGCCTAAAAGATCTACTCTCATAACCTTGGTAAGCAATCCTCTCTTTCAGTGGAAGTAAGGGTAAACTCTGACTTTGAGGATTGTGATTTCGTTTGTGTTGTGGAGTTTAATTTTCATTGTAAGTGCTTAGCCAAGAAGATTTGTCCATCTGGAAAACATTAATGTGTTTCAAATACAGTAAAGATGAACTGCACAAGGAGGAACACTTTTAACGAAGTTCTGTGCTAACTTGGTCAGGACATTTGTGAAACTGTTGTATTTGAGATGTATGATATTCCTAAATATTAAGGAGGCAGTATTCTAGGCACTTAAAATCCTTAGTCTAGGAAATATGTATGTAATGTACTTAATTTTGACATTGTTTTTGATTTTTTTTTTATTTTTTTTTAAACCTGGAGTTCTGGCAGTTAGCATTAGTATCTGTAAGATCTTTTAAGTCATGTTAAGAAGATTGTTCATTGTAATAGAAGCAATGTTTTTCTTAATTAAATGTGCAGCTAATCATCAAAAAAATGTGTACAGAGAGGGAGAAGTGTGAAAATTAACCATTCCAGCATAGCAGTGAGAAATACAAGATTTTACTTTTCAATGTTCTAGTGTAAAGTTCTTAAGCTAACTAGTTGGCTCCTTTTATGATGTTTTTAGTCATTTTGCTAGTTTCCCTTAAAATACAAGAGCTGTAGTTTTGCCTAATCCATTTTGTTAATATTTTGACTGTTTTATGTGCTGTAAAAATTAAGTGAAGCATTTTCTCTGATTTTAATACAGGTAAACATAATTTGGAAACACTTGGGTCTGTGTTTTGCTGCTTTATCGGCCTTTGTTTACGTAACACTGCATAGTTTGATAGTTTTGAGGACTTTAGTACTGTCTGACAGTTTCTTGAGACCAGTTTAAGCCATAATAAAAAAGGAACAATTAAGAATAGTCTTGCTTTGTAAGTGTGGTTGGAGGAAGCAGGAAATACCAATGTGTTAGAGGAAATATCAGCATGATGCAAAGTGTTAGTCCATTGTGGTTTCACATTTGTGTGAGAATAATCAGGACTGTGGGGTTTTTTTTAAGTCAGGGAAAAATTCATCTGCTATTTCTACATAAAATTTAAGTCAAGAATCTGCTACTGTACTTCTTATTTTGAGGGTGAAGGATGCCCTCGAGTGGTAGAAGTTAAAATTGAAAGTCTCCTACTCAGAATTTAAACATAGAGAGTTGTAGGCTCTAATTATTTAAGAGCTTTCTTGAATGAATATTTAGAGGAATCTCATATTGTAAAATCACAGCCTTACCCTGGAATGACTGAGTGCACACAACTGGGCACAAGAAAGACGGGTTTATGTTTTGGTTTTGTTTTTCCCAAAAGTCTGCAAAGGACACCGAAGGATTAGGGCTGTGACTTCATTTGGTCTGAACTCTGATGTTGCTGCTGTTGTCTCACACAGGTGATGTGCAGTTCATAGACTATGAATACTCTGGATACAACTACCTGGCTTATGACATTGGAAACCACTTCAATGAATTTGCAGGTAAGAATTGGGTTTCTGAGGTAAGGGTTAGCTGGTTTTATGAAGGGAAAAAAACCCACAAACTAATTCTTGCACATTCTTTTTCTCTGTCTTAAGTACATGTTTATAGCTGTCAGCTCACAGTATCAGAATATGTTGATGTCTCATTTTGCAGGCCAGTTATGCCCTTTCTTTGCAGCCCTGCTAAGCCAGAAATGGGAACATCATATCCTGAGTTCTGCTAGAATTAGATAAACACAGAACCCACAGCTTTCAGTGTGCTGTGAAGTGACACAGCAGAGACAGCCCACTGTAATGAAATACTGTGGATGTCACACTGTAGGTATGTATTGAGAATACTCTCTTGGTTCCATGGTGCCAAAAGGCAGGATTATCTGGTTTTGTGTTGGTTTGAATGTATGTGCTAAGTACTTGCCCTATCCTAAAATTAGAAGTAAAGCTAAGACTGTGTAATAGGAAAAAGGTGGGATTTTAGCAATAAGGTGTTTGTAGGTTCATTTATTAACTAGTTATAATTTTCTCAGGGAATGCCTGTTCCACTTACTCCATAAGAAAGAAGTAACCTCAAGTGTATGCTGTGGTGTTTCAGAGCGTGGGGTAACAGGGAAAACCTCTACATAATGATTAGGGCAGATGGAAAGCACAGTGTGGAGAAATTTGGAGCATTAATCTACCAGTTGTTTCACAATGTGAACTTTAAATAAAATCAATTAAATTAAAGTTTTCTTGGTAATTTAAGTTGCATAATTGATAATTTAAATATTTGGAAAGTAAGTTAATTTCTTTTACAAAATATAATTGAGGGCATTTTGTCTTGCACTTCTCAAAGTGTGACTAAATCCACAAGAAGACTAAATGCACAAATACATTTTTTTTGCCTATGAAGAACAGTTGTGCTTCACTTCTACTCTCCATCCAGTAAAAAGTATTAATTATTTTTCTAAGCTAAATTTGAGTGGATCTGACATGCAAAAGAGTTTAGGTGCTAGGGATTGCGTTGTTCATAGTATGACTTGAGGAGAATTCCCAGATCTCTAGGGAGTGATAGTGGGAGTGAGCTGTCGTCCAAGTTTGGGGCTCCTGGAAGACTCCCTATGGCCTGTGACTAAGCATCTTCCAGTAAAGGAACAAAATTAGGATAAAAAGGGGGTATGGAGATAGGGCTTCTAATTCCACAAATACCTTGTGGAAGAGAGAGGCAGACTTGTAAAATGTTTTCTTCAAACATGAGCTTAGTAAGTGACAACTGGATATGCATCTGGATTCAGCTTGGGATGTTGTTGCATACAAGTCCCTTTTCTTACAAAATGTGTAACATTTGATGTATTTGTGAGGGCTTTTGTTTCATAATGCAGATACTTTTAATTGAATCTTCTCTCAAAGCCCAAGTTGTTTAATCTCAGCATACAAGTAGACTCTATATGGCTGAAAACAAATCTGTGATGTTGAACACGGATTCATGTGTGGGAAACTCTTGACAAGGTGTAACTGATAAAGTCAGGTCAAAGTGAAAACACTGATGTTTGTCCAGAGCAATCTGTGCCTGTGTGTTGGGCTGGGAAAGGGGAAGTAGTCCTGTAATGGACTACTAATGGTAAGTACAAATGGACTTCTGATGGTCTATTTAGACAACATAAGGTTCTAATAGGTATTTTTTTCTTATTTCCAGGAGTAAATGAAGTAGACTACAGCCTTTATCCTAACAGAAAATTACAGGAACAATGGCTGAGATCTTACCTTGAGGCCTACAAAGAATATAAAGGATTTGGCACAGAAGTCAGTGAAAAAGAAGTTGAAGTTCTATATGTCCAAGTCAATCAATTTGCACTGGTAAGTAACAAACACTTGATGAGAGTATATTAAATGCTGTGGAGAGGCCTGACACTCACTCTATGGACAAATGTAATTGCCAGTTTCTTAATCTGAATGCTGTGTCATATAAAGAAAAACTTCTGTAAGAAGTAGAAGTTTCCTGTTCTATGGAAACTTGCTGCTGTGATGCATGTTAAAAATTCTCTGTAGAATATTCCCAGTGAAAGAAGCACTGGGAGTTCAGAAAATGAGAAGATGAGCTTTTAGTGAGTATTTCTGTTGGCTCTTTATTGGTCTGGCAATTTTTAGTTGGCCAGAGCTTATGGTGGGTCTATATTGAACTTTTGTTTGTAGTGGTAAGAAGACAGCAGAGCAAGGTAGTGGCTCATAAAGACAAATTTTAAGAGTCTTTTTAAAAAAAAAAAGTGATAAAATTCTGTTAGAGTAAAACCAGGGTATTTTGATTTTTATTCATTCTTTTACAGATAATTAGGTCACTCTAGAGTCTTTCAGTACTACCTTAATGTTCCTTACCTCCAGTGTCTTGTAAAGAGGGAGTTGCTTTCAGATTTGTTTTTTAACACCTTAGTGGTTTGAATTGTAGCAAACTGCACATGGAGTCAGTCTGGAGTCTCCTCTGGTTCCTCAGAAGCTCTAGAGAGAGGGCTGTCTGTGTGAGTCTGCTCCCTGTTCCTCCAGTATCTCTGTGCATTATAAGCTCTCTCCTCTCTGTTAGTCTGTCTTTAACAGACTTTGGATGTAAAAGCTTCACTCTCTTGATCTTTGTCTTTGAAAGGATGTAGTGTGTTCTATTTTGACCTGACTTTGCTGCCTTGTCCTTCAGGGAAACAAACCACATCAAATGTAATTCGTGGAGATGGAATGAAAAGTCAAATAGGTGTGGAACTGCATCTTTGAAAGTCATGATGATATGTACTGCTAGAAGCAGTTTGAAGTTGTCTTTCTCTTTTTCTAAGCTTTATCTCTGTGTGATTTCTGAAGATACTTAAGAGGTTCACATTATTTTTGTTATGTTTTTCAACTAGCCCTGATGTTATTTTGCCTAGAAGATGTGATAAGAAATGTTACAGCAAGAATGCCTCTATTTTGTTTTTTCCTGAAGAATAGCATGCCAAACTATTTGTAGGAGGCCTTTGTCTAAAGAAGCCACTTTGGCCTTATTTTAGTTCTCTTTCCTACTGATCCAAGCACACCTCTGTTACTGTAATCCCCTCAGTTTTCTGGCAAAAGCTAATGGTTGCAGTGAGGAAATAGAGTTCACAAGAAGATTATTATTAAACAAGCCTTTGAAAATAGCAGCTTGTTTGCTGCTCTTCTTTTAAAATGTCAGCTGTTTCTGTTAAATTCAGCTGTCCCCTTCATTTAGGGAAGTTAGTGCTGCAATTAAGTAGGCTGGTGGTCTGTTTTAGACTATATAGCGTTGTTTTGCCAGTTTTAAACGATGGTCACAGTAATGTTTAAGAGGATAGAGTTCTGTTTAGAGAACAGCTCAAGGCTTGCCTATAGACCACACATGATGCACAAATACTGTGTGACACTTGTGTCAGTTTATGTGGGAAGCTTTAAGAGAAACCATGACCTAAAATGAATGGATGCTGATGTAGAATGCTGAACCGGTACTTTCTGACAAAGTTGTCTAAACTAGAGGTACAAGATTCACATGGACATATATTAGTTACCATTTTAAGATGGTTTTGGGTGTGTGTGCATTTGTGTACCTTCTATATTCGTGGTCAAGTGTTACATGCAAGCTTTGGGAAGCTTTTTAGGTAGTTACTGTAAGCAGTTATTTACTGAATTTGAAGTCTGTAACTTGTAACCTGTGTGGTCCAGAAATGTCTTCCACAAGGAGACTGTCGTGGCCATTACATGTTGATTTGATGTATATTAACAATCCAGTCATTAATGAAATACATAGTTTCAGTCTGAAAGTGAATATAGGCCTCCACTTCTCTGGACTCCTAATGGAAGTAAGTTTGGAACAGATGAGAAATTTGTGTAAATGCTGATGCGTTAAAGGTTTTCTCACAGCACTGCATATCATCTCTTTATCCAAAGTAGCAGTGAAAGTGAGTGTAGTTATAGAGGTCTAAGGGTGTAATCAAAGATTCAAAAGGAATTTCATATTTGCACTAGATTTTAATACATGTGGAATAATATATATTTAATTAGCAGCAGTAGAGATGATAGTTGAATTTCTTTGCATTCTTTTTTAACATGGTGTATGTAGTTGTATAACAATCTACTTAATAGGTGACCTATTTTATAAATGCAACATCTTAAAAATGACACACAAAGTTATGAGTCCAGTAGGTTTACTCCTCTGTTTGCCAGTAATTTATTCTGTAATACGGCTAATCATTCTGTTTGTAGAGAGATATTAAGAAACTTTACCAAAAGGCTGGGTTTTGAGTGCTCTCTTGTAGGTAATTTTTTGTCTCAGTGTGAGAATGCATTTGCATGTTAGATTGGATGTAAGGTTAATTTTTTGCTGATAAATTTTTTCTTTCAGGCTTCCCACTTCTTTTGGGGCTTGTGGGCTCTAATTCAAGCCAAATATTCCACCATTGACTTTGATTTTCTAGGGTAAGTGTGATTGCTATGTACAAACAGGGAATATTGGAGGCTGGAAGGGACCTGTGGGATCATCTCCTCCCAACACCCCAGCTATGAGAAACTGAGGTTTGCATGACAGACCTGATCTATGCAATCATACAGTAAAACTCTTATTCTTTCAGAGAAAACAAGACCGTAAAACTGTCTATGTTTTGTTGCTGAAAGTTCTCTAAATTAGTATGTGCCCTTGGGTTAAAACTCATGGTATGAGAAGGCAAAGAACATAATGTTTTGGGACACTGAGTGTTCTTTTTGTTCAAGAGACAAAGGCTTAAAAGCCAAGTTGGTCAGTGGGGTGTGCTGTGCCAGATGCAAGACCTACATTTCCAGTTGTGTGAGTCAAAGATACGGGATTCTTGGAGTAAACAAGCTCTTTGGTACTGATTGCATGGAGTGTTGATCCTGGAAATCCCCACTCTGTTTTTAGAGGGTCTTTGTAACAGCAATGAATGTTAAGTCCTGTTTCCTGTGGCGCGGGCCAGGGTTGTTTTGTTTCAGGTAGATACGTGTGCCTTTGGCATCTTCTTAAATGGTCTTTCATGGCAACCAGAACAGGAATTAATTTCTCCATTGGGACCTGGGCGAGGTAATAAAAGTAGTCTGTTTTCCATGGTCAAAGACCTCGCTTTAGCATTTTTTGCACTGACTAAGTCAGTTTGCTGGGCTTGGTTGTGTCGTTTTGTCGAGGAGTGGGCTGTGGGTTCCTGTGACCGATTATCTCCTGTGGCAGTACCTGTCGGTCACCGCGAGGTGGCGCGACAAACCAAGGCAAGGCACGGGCGACCGAACCCAAAAACTTGTCAGCTTTGCATGAAATGCTATTCCCGTAATGACCAAGATCAGCTTTCTGCGGGAATGCAGCTGTCCGTTGTTGGACAGTCCATCAAGAACAATTGAAAACACAACCACTGCCTTTTGATAATCCCTGAGCAGCACCTGTTTTGCAGGCTGGGAATGGGGTGAGGAAGTACCTCAATATTGATGCTCTGTTCTGAATTTCTTCCTTTGGCAGCTGCTAAGGGTCAGGGCTGGAAACAGGGTACTGGGGTTGCTGGACTTTTGGTTAGTCCTACTTAGCCTGGCTCTTGTCATGTAAGGAGTTACCTGCTCTTAACATGGAATTTCTCTCTCCCCTTGAACAGGTATGCAATTGTTCGGTTTAACCAGTATTTCAAAATGAAACTGGAGGTCATGACGTTAACTCTTCCTGAGTAATGAAGAGGAGGACAGTTACCAAGTGGATGGACAACCCCTGGATCTTTTCTGAGAACAGATACTGGAAAAAAAGCTAAACATTTGTTGAAGTGCTGTAATGCTCACTTGGTGGTTCTTGCTTTATAAATAATGCCTCTAAACAGTCCTTCAATGTTAAATTTAATATGAAGAGCATACGTACTGCTGTTGATATAAAATGGATTAGAAACTTGCTAAATCTATAAAAAGTTGTAGAAATGGCAATTTAATCCTTCTTTGTAATTTAACATATGTTGTATGTGAATTATTTATTATAAGTTTAACATGATTCCATTGCTGCTTTCATCAGTTTTTGTTAAAGTTGGGTGCAGAAAGTGAAGTTGTTCCAAAGGATTCATTTAACAACTTATTTTATTGAAGTTGCGTTACCTTATGCTAAAGAAGACCTGTCATAGAATAATACCCTTTTAAGACATGTACGAACAAAATGAGTGACGGTAGACTTGTGAGAGATCTCCAGTGTAACCAGGGAAAAGGGTTAGGGTGATCTTTATTTTTCCCCCTTCCTTTTGTTTCTTAAGAAAAAGGTAGTTTTCCATATGATGGTACTTTTTGCACAAGAATCAACCAGCTTGCTGAAATGGTAATTAATATTTTGATTTTTTTTTTCTTCTTGATATGTTAAGCTGTAGAAATGTGAGAGTTCTGTGGCCACAGGGTTCTCTAAGGATATGTACCATCTGTAACTTCTGTGGGAAAGCTGCTTGTTTATTAAGTGTACTCTTAAGCAAAAGACCACTATTCCAAATCTGTATTCCTTTTTGAAACTTGATTCTAAATTTGAACACTATTCTGGTGTCTGTATTGGATGTGCTTCAGTAGGATCTGGTGGAACAGACTGTTGAACTGGAGAAGAGTGAGCAGAGATCCTGTTGCACTGGGGAGCAAGACACAGGTTTACGGTTCATGTGTTGTTGACATCTTTCTGCTTTGTCATCTTCTAACCTTGGATTCTAAGTCTTAAATGCCTGGTCCCATAGTTGTGCAGATTCTGGTGTGTTTGGTGGTTCTTTTTTTTTACTGTCAGCAAATTGCTTTTCAAAGTCTCCAGTTTGAAGGACGGTATGGAAAAGTGTATGACTTGAGCAACGGGGCTTTGATCATCACACACACTTTCTTATTTCTTAAAGCTGTTATACCAAGAATGGTCTGGATTACAAAATGTGAATTGAAAAGACAATGTTTACTTAATGGAACAATGTATAAGTTTGTGTGGAGAAGAGGCTTTAACTCTGAAAGGGGGGTGGGGTGGGGGGACACGAGAGGGGAAGAAACAACAGAAAAACGAAGCTCAACAATGCAGTGTGAAGCTGGGCAGGCATGTACTCGACTCTGATGATACTCTGAAAAACTTTGCACTTTGGTCACATAAGTGCCCACATGTACAAAGTCTGTGCGTGTGCAAGTACACGTGCAAACACAAACTTACCTGAAGAGTAAATATTATGGGGAGTCTGTTGTACAGACTCCAGCAAAGATATTTATTCAAAATTGCTTTATGGCACACTGCTGTGTGTGTATGTGTGTATAATGTGTACACACGTATATACATATGTGCTTTACAAAAGCTTGGATTGATTCAGGACAAAGAAAATTCATGTGAATGAAGAATTTTCACCTTTAAAGACCATTTCGAATGGCATTCTGTTATTTTACAAAAGGACGGTTTAGGATTTTTTTTTCCTCTTGTTTATATTCATCTCTGAATGTTTCTGGTGTTTTGTTTTGGTGTGGTTTTTTTTAATTTTTTTTAAAATTTTTTTCAGTCAAAACCTTAAAAATTCTTATAGAAATGGGAGAACTGGGATTTTTTTGTAACTTGAATTGAGGTAACCATTTTCATTAACTGGAGGCTACTATACTGGACAAACCTTCTTTGTAGTTGAAACAAATAGCTAAAATAGACATTTATAATTTACTTTGTAGCAGTTATCAAGGATGTTGCTAGAGCTGATGAAGGCACTGAAGACCTTAATCTTCTGTACTTTCTCCCTGTGGACATTATTGACATGTGATGAATAATACCCTCCTGTCTTGTATTTCCTTTAAGTGTTCAGCAAGATGTGCTTGGAAGTAAGATTGATAAAGATTTTTTTTTAAACTCTTATTACTATTTTCTTCCAAGCAGTGGCTTTATTTCTGACAGTGTTGCTTTGTATTTGTGAAATATTTGAAAGAAGGCAGTGAAGTTCACTTGGTCTTGGGAAATCCAACACTTGACAGATCCAAAGTTTCCCAACGGCTGGAAAGACACATTCCCTTTTCAGGTACCAGTACTACTTGCATTTGGAGTTAGTGTAGTTTTTGTCAGTAGTGTTTGTGTTTGTACAGCTCAAGTAGCAATAACTGTAGGAGTGCAAGTTTGCTTCTGCAGAACCAAAGCTTTTCCTGAGTGCAGCTCAATCTCATCCTTGTGGAGTGAAGTTCCATTGAACCCTGTGAAAGCACTTTGAAGCAGGTAGTAAATACTCCAAGCTTTTCCTGAGCCACTTTGAAGAAGCACAAGGACTGTCACAGGTTACAGTGGTTGACTTTGTACTGGTAGAAGATTTGATTTTGCATGTTGAAAATTAATTTTACACACTTAAAACGCTGCTTTGCACCAGCTTGCTTTTAAGACAAGTGCAGATTAAAACATTTTGTGATCAGTTCTGAGGAAATACTGCAAAACATCTCCCAAAAGGAAATACAGTTACCTTGAGCCTTGTTCCATGTCCACTTGAGCCAGTAGCACTCGGATATTCTCACCTGCTGAGGAATATCTACAGGTGCATTAAGTTTGAAGCAGTATTCTGCAATGGCATTGCAGATGGTAAGGTAGCTTGAAACTGTGAATACAGGACATTCTGAATGTAAGTTAGGTACTAGAGAGCATGTACTCATGTCCATTAATTTATCTCAGCCTCTGTAATAGCAGCATTAGGATATTTGAAGGAGGACAAAAAAATGACTGAGCTCTAGGAACATCCTGTAGTAGTTTTGACTGTGACTTGCCAAGAAGATACTCTGTTGCCTTTATGTTAAGCTAAGGGCACGAATGCCAAAATTAATAATTCTTGCTGTAGTTAAGCCTATATTGTAAATATAAAGAGGATTATTAGTGACGGCATTCTTGCAGAAATAGCATCAAGTCAATAGACCGTAGTGGCCTGGTTGCTTTTGTAAAGCAGAATAGTGTGAATTTTTTTCTTCTCATTTCTGCAGTCAGATCTGGCTAATCCAGGCCTAATTTCATAGGTCACCCAAACACTAAATATTTCTGAATGGTAACTAGTCTCCTGTCACATAATTTTAAATACCTTCATTTACACTTGTTGATTTGCATTTTAAAAGAACATACCAAATTTGCATTAACCAGGTCTGACTGTACATGTATATACAACAGTGTAAATAACCATTTGTAAATTAGTGTGAATTGTACTGTATCTTGCATTTATGGACTTGTGTATTGCATTGTATTCTCTCCTATTTTGTAGAAATTTTGATGTAAAGAAGAAATCTAACTCTGTGTGCGGACTTCTTTTGTTAAACTGACCTGTAACACAGCATAATAGTTTTATGTTAAGGTATCCATTTATAGCCTTGGGCATCCAGTGTCTTTTCCCTTGTTAGCTTTTTTGTCAACTTACTCTTGGGAATGATTCTGGGAATAAAGGAATTTATATAGTACTTAGATTAAGAGAAAATCTGTTCTAACAATAGGGCAAACCATGCATCAGAGGTATGTATAGTACCTGTGGGATAGGGAAAGCTGTTAAAATTGTTTACTTCAACTTCCAAAAATTTCCTATACATTCTTGAACGCTGGTGACTTCAAAACATACATGTGTTGAATTGAAGCACTCCTAAAGTGCGTGTTCCCACAGGGACAGTGATTGAGGTAGTTGTGGTATAAGTTCCCCCAGCTTAAATGTTTTGGTGGATAGAGCCTTATAATAGGATTAGCTGCTAACTTGTAAATGCTTTTACTGAGTGCCGAAATCACTAAAATAGTTCTGCCAGTCAATTTTCCTCAATGCTAGAACTATTGGTACTCTCTTTAGACTATTTGAAACTTAGCTGAGGTATTTTCCTTGTGTGCCACTTCCTGCCCCTCTTCCCTCTGCCCACAGCCCTACGCCCTACTTCTTTAGGGAAAGCATGAATATAAAACTTCCTTTCCATACTTAGCCATCACTATTTCCTTTCTGGACTAAAATTGCATTCTGTTTTGTCAGTATATAACTTCTCATCAAAACTTTTTTTGTTTAGGAACTCCCTTTCTGAAGAGGCCTTTTAACCTTGGAAACAGACATAATGAAGTGTAGTTTTTTCCCCCCTAACTGTATTTCATCACTGTTGCCTTTCACTGTCTGTTTTGAACCCCATAGTGTCCTTCAAGTTGTTAGTTTATTCTTCTCACTGGTGTTTAATAACTCTGCTGGAAAATGCTGTGCAAATCTCATACTCCATCTGACAAATCAATCTTGATACAGCTTGTGCAATCTGTTAGCCTAACCTGTGCTTGTCAGTGGTGGCACTTCAGATTACCAGGGTCCTGGGAAGTGAATTTATCCAAGAAGTACTAGTCAAGAGGAGGGATGGGCTTGGTAAATGTAAGTAAAAGGAAATCATTCACATGGAAACTCAAGCTTAAGCTTTCGGTGTAGTAAGGTATTGGATATGCTTGTTTACTTGCATGGTTTAAAGAAAAGATCAAATTGTAAAGGGTAAAGTCTGCTTCAAAATAAAGTTCAGATTTTTTTAAAGCCATAGGTAGCTAACATAAAGCTTACAAAATACTGTTTTATTACTCTTACCAAAATAAATCTTAAATTTGGGTAATTTTTTGATTAAATAAAACTTTGTTCTAAAACCCAGTGGACTATTATCTCTTGCTTGTAGCAGTCCTTCCTGTAGTTTGCAGGGGAGGTTGACCCACATCTTACCTGTCTGTGTTTGAGGTGGCTGTGTGTCCTTTGTTTTCATGTTTTATGTTATTTACTGTGTTACAAGGTGTGCTAGATTGCTAAACTACTGGAATTGGCAACTATCTCCTATCATCTTCCACACCAGACAGGTTGTAATCACAGTAGTAGAGCAGAAAGCATTTGATCAAACCTTGAGGTACATGCAAGGCTGATGTGGAACACTCTTGCAGCTGATTTTTTTTACCGCCTTTTTATGACTCTGGGTGGCAAGATGATTGTTTTCAATAGCTGTGAAAGATACGAAGAGCCACAGCCTTTGGTCTTGTGCAAGTAGGTGTTCTGTTAGCCAAACACACGATTTTTTTTAAGAAAGGGGCTCTCAGCAGTGAGAAACCACACCATTCCAGATGAATTAAACCACTCTTTGGGGCTTAGAGACCTTGAGTGGAAGGGAAATGTGTCAAACATTTGCACAGGCCAGTTGTAGGAAGGTGCTCCATCCTAGTGAGACACTGGAAAAGGCCTTGTTTGTTGGGGGGGGGG
>JAWWEU010000040.1:73729117-73751676 GCA_035583155.1 Acropternis orthonyx | reverse complement strand
CCCCCCCCCCCCCCCCCCCCTTTCTTTTCTTTTGAAGTGACTTTTCCAGAAGGTCTGATCTGTAGAGACTAAGTATGATTAGGAAACCAGTCAATCTGGAGTGGGGTAAGAGGGAAGAAATGGTTCAAAAGATCACTTAAAAAAAAAAGGGGGGGCAGAAAAAACCCAAAACCCCATGTAGTTGATTAGTTGGCAACACTGTGTTGGGCTTTTCTGTATATTTAATAGTGTAGGTGGTGCTCTGCACCAAATTCTATATTAAAGGGTTTTATTATTATTGTGAAATGTCAGAAGATTGACTGGAATGGCCCTGAAGCCCAATGGGATCTTGCATGGCCAGACTTCACCAGATTACCAAATTCCTGGTTCAAGGTTTTACACTTGCTGTTTCTGCAGCCTGGTTGAGCTGCTGCTGCAGTTTCCCTCTGGTATAGAATTTAATTCATGGACTTCCCAAATATGTTTGATTTGATGTTTATAGAGAGATGACACAGGGGGAATCTTCAAGGAAATGAAAAGCTGTGTGAACATTTAGAAAGCAAACAAGTTACTTAAAATCTAGCAAACTGACAATGCTGAAATAACTTCAGGTCCTGCACCAGCCTATTTTTGTGGCATTGCAACTGCATTTTTCTTCTGTTAAGTGGTCTTTTTTCCCCTGCTTAGAGACCCATGCAAAACACAAGATGAAAGAGACCTTGGGAGAGAAACATGAAAAATATTGTATAAAATGCCATAAAACACAGTGTGAACTGGAGAAAAAGAAAAGATCTGTTTTTAAGTTTTTGGTAGTAGTAATTATTAAGTGTTTAAGAAAAAGTAAGTGTCCAGTCTTCAGTGTGTGAAAGATTTCTTTATTAATAGAAAGTTTCCATTTAACATCTTGTATCTCAGATTCAGTCTGTGGTAGTTAATGCTGCTGCTTTGTACACAAGTGCTTTGAATAGTCTCAGCACCAAGAATGTATCCAATCTTTCTTAAATATGACTTCAAGTTAGTCATTGGTTCTTTCTAAGCCTCTTAACACAGCTATCCAAAACCCTTTAAACACTTGCAGACACAGGGCCACAGCATATTAGGAGTATATTCCATTATGTGTCACTTCTGTTACTGCATATTTTTCAGTGTTCTTTTAAGCGTGAGTCCACTTGTGTCCTGTGAGTAAACTAAGCTCCATTTATAAAAGAGCCTTTGTCATCTTCTAGCACTGTCATACTCCCAAAAAAAGTCCCCATGACCCTTCTTGTATGTTGTGGAGTTTAGGTGCATCATTTATCCATTGGAGTGAATTGTGTTTCTTTTGAACTAAATGTGATTGAAGCTATTCTAAGGCCTTCTACCACTGATTAAATGAAGTAATGTACCTTTCAAAGAGATTTTTATTGTGTAAATAATTTCAAACTGCAACAATAAAGTTTGTTTCTAACTGCACCTTTAGCATACATTGTGATGATTTTGCTTTGCCCGGGTTTGAAAACCTGACATGGAATACTGAAGGCTTAAAGGCTTTTGACTTGTGCTCAAATGTGTAACTCTCTCTGGGATTAGCAACCCATCTAAAAATAAATACTTTGAGTCAGTATTTGGCTTGCACAAAGTTAACTCTTAACAGTTTTGTATTTTAAATAGGTTTGGTCATTGATCACTGAAATGAAATGTGGGAGGCAGGAATAGGATGGGACATGGCTGTCAGGAAGGATCACTACCATTGAGGAAACGGAGGAAAGCATGCAAATTTTGGGCTGCTCTGAAGTTTAATTTATCCCTGTAAGGACTGTGTTAGCTCTGGGGGACCATTTTACAGGTTGATTCATGATGCTGAAGACAGGCTCTGCATCAAGTGCCAGTGGCACAGGATTAGATACTTGCTTGGGAATCACCTGGGATGTGTTCAAGGCCAGGCTGGTGGGGCTCTGAGCAACCCAGTCTAGTGGAAGGTGTCCCTGCACATGGCATGGGGATTGGAACAATAGGATCTTTGCTTCCAACCCAAACCATTCTGTGATTCGATGTTTTGATGTACATCAACAAAACTCGTTACTCCATCTTGGTTGTGCACCCAAAGAGAATGATTTCAGCAAGAGCACACATTTTACTTGGGCCTCAATTACCCTGTTCAATTGCCTGTGGTGGATTTTTTGACGAAAACATTTCTTGGGCCCAAGTCTGTGCTCCATTATGTACCTGCTGTCCTGAAAATGGCCATTCCCTGCACACACTCAATACAAAATGTGGGGTTTTTTTGTAGTGGACTTGATTAAGGTGTTACTGGAGTTTGTGCACATGTAGTAAGGGACAGACAGAACAAGCAAGTGAAGCACTGTAGGAGGGTTGAGCACCATGTATCTCTGCTTAAGTAGGTTTCTCATGTATATAATGATTCTGTCTTAATTTGCAAGGCTTCCGCATTTTCACTCTGCTTGTTTTCTGGACGTGTAATGATCACAGGGCAATGGTCTGTTCTCACAGGTGCTGCAGCCCAAAATTCTCAAATACCACAAGCTCTCACTGAACTAAGCAAGCATCCTATTCCACTGGGATTTTTGCTGCTGAAATTCAGCTACTGCTGCAGGATGGGCGAGTTTAGAATTGTTTTTCAATTTAATAGAAAATACTCAGACTATGACTAGATGCTAGTCTTACTTGTCCCTGCTGAATTGCTGCTTAGAGCCAGGAGATGGTGCTTATCTGGCATCCACTACCCAAACACTCAAAGCTTTCCCCACGGAGGGCTAAGTTGTGGCTAGTTGTTGTTCACTGTTGTAATTGCAGTGAAAAGGAGCTCTCCTGTGCTGATGAACGAATCCAAGGTAACCTGGAATCTTTCTTTTCTTCCCCAAGCAAAAATCCTTCCTTTACATTGGCCAGAAAATGCAGAACAAGCTCTTACTGAGCTAGAAGTTGTCTGTGGGAAGAAATGAAGAGGATTTTTGAGGATATCCCAGAAAATATGATCCTGAACATGTTATTAATTTTTCTCAAAATAATGAGCAAACTGCAGATACACAATAGGAGGGAAAACAATGACATGTGTGGTGGATTCCAATATGTAATGTTTTAAAATGTCAGCTGCATAAAGTGTGCACTTCTAGGATTTTTCCTTGAGTGAACTTGAAATAGCACATTTCACCTTAATAACAATAGACAGCTGATTTGAGTTATATAGGACACATATAGGATTATGGGTTAAGAGATGCATTAAATATATCTATATTGTTAATAGATGTACGAAGTATATCTATCTATTTTTCTTTCCCGTTCGTTGTTAATATTCCCTACAGTTAATCTGCAGTTCACCCTCACACCAGTCTTTTGTCTTGCTATTTAAAATAAAGCTGCTCATCTGATTTTTAAATTTTTAGGAGCGTGAAAGGAGCAATACATGAAATTGTTTAAAAATTAGCACTCACTTGAGAGGTCAAAGGTGATGTTTACTTGAAATCACTTTATGGTTGACCAAGGCAATTCAGAAGCATGCTCTTACTTTTTATCCTTATTTTCTGTGGATACCTTTATTTCCCTTTGCCCTGGGAAATTGAGCAGGATGACAGACTCCAGCACTTACCCGCAGGTGGCAATGGAGCTGCAGGCTGTGTCTCATTGTTGAAAAGGCTTTTTCATGACAGCTTTATTTTTGTAGTGCAAGCATGTCATACAGTGAGTTAAACGGGAAAAAGGGTATTCTTTTATCTCTCAATGAGTTTCAGCCAAGATCTGTAATTGCCTTGCTCTTAATGTTGCGTAACTGTTAGCAAGACTCAAGCCAAGCATTAATGAATTTCATCAGAACTTCATTTTTTAATGAGCATCATTAATCGTTAGTCATGCGTGCTACAACCTACACTTCTCCAAAGTGGGGGTTTGCCAATTGTGTTGCACTATAAAAACCGCAGCATGTCCTCCCCAGATCTTATCAGTGAAACAACAACAAGACAAGACTGTGGAGAGAGCGAGACACAAAAAAACTCATTTATTTGACCTTTTAAATACTTAGGATGCTCTCTGAAAGTTGGTCTGAAGCTTCAGCTGGTGAGCAGCTGCTGCCCCACTTTTCTCTGGGCTGTGATAACACTGTGAGAACTCTTGAGCTGCTCCAAGCCACAGTGTTGATTTGGCCCCTTCAGATGGACTCACTGGGCTCCCTTGGCTCTTGTTACAAAATTCAATGAAGCTTTTAAGCGAAAACTTATTTTCAAGCTTGGAAAAATGATGACTAGTGGTCTGCTGGCTAGTCTTTATTCCTTTGGATTGTGCAACAGGATGTGTTTAAAAGCTACAGAAGGAGTGTTGGGTTCCTGGCTGTCCCGGTGCACTTGTCCAGATTTAGCAATTCCGGTAATTAGTCAGTGGCAATGTTTTATCTGCACTGAACTGTCTCGGGGCTCGTTTGTACTTCCTCTCTATAAAGCAGAACTGACTAACTTGCACAGGTGGGTGAATTGAGTTGTCATGCAGGTGTCAGACTGGTAGAGCTTTACAATAAACAAAAGCTTTTCCCTGTTGTGTATACTAGGGATGTGATGATAGCTCACAATATCTCCCAGGCAACTAGTGACACAGTAAGAAGACATGGCCTCAGTCTGCATCAGAAGAGGTTCAGGTTGGACATCAGGAAGAGTTTCTTTGCTGAAAGGGTTGTCAGGCATTGGAACGGGCTGCCCAGGGAGGTGGTGGAGTCACCATCCCTGGAAGTGCTCAAGAAATGACTGAACATGGCACTTAGTGCTCTGGTCTAGTTGACAAGGTGGTATTTGGTCAAAGGTTGGACTTGCTGACCTTGGAGGTCGTTTCCAACCTTAATGATTCTGACTCTGACCCAAATGGTGCAGTCTCTCACTACAGTTCCCGACTAGTACCAAGATTTTAGATACCAGATTACAACAAAATGGATCAAGTGATGTCTAATAATACCACACAACAATGAAAAATTATTTTCTGTGTCTTATGCAACAGACCAAGAAAATATTTTACTATAATCTTAACTTATGTGAATACTAATGTTTGTGGTTCAAACGGAGGAGTTGTCTAAGGTAGTGGTGCATAGGGGGAAGAGTAAAATCACAGAATCACAGAAAAGACCTCCAGGGTCATCAGGTCCAACCTTTTGACTGATCACCACCTTGGCAACTAAAACAGAGTGCTGGTGCAGCATCCAGTCATTTCTTGATATATAAGGGATATTTATATATTCAAATTAGGGGTCTTCATTTGCAGGGATCAGAAAGAAGAGTGTGTCTCTGATGAGAGGAGCTGGCACCATGGAGGAGAAAGATGAGGAAAGGAATATGGGAAAGACAATGGAAAAAAAAAGAGTGATTAATAAAATGTTGTACTGACATGAGGGACATTTAAGGGTTTAAAAATGGGGACATGAAATAAAAGGGAGTACCCAAGATCAGAAGAAGTAGAACATGAGGAGTAGATATTGAATAGCAGCAAGATTAGATCAGAGGTTTGCTGCGCATAATCAGTTTGCAATTGAGAAAAAAATGGAAACCTCCTTATAAAGGTGTCCTAGTTAATTATTTTTATTGTTTCTCTGGATATACTATGAAAAGCAGCAGTGATTTTTGATATTTTTGTTTGATTGGTCAAGTGGAGATCCAACAGTGTTCAGGGCTGCTTGCTACAATGTCCCAAACCCAGATCTGCTTTCAAGTTCTGAGCTTCATGAATCTGAGCTAACATGAATCTGGAGATTTGCAACCAACCTTTACCTAACCCAGATGATAAGGCAAAAGTTTGATGAGAAAACAGATGGGCAAAACTGACCTTAGAGGTCCCCTCAAATAAAACAAGAATATCTGGGATAAAAAGGTTTTTCTCAATTTTCAGCTGGTTTTGACTTTAGTTGCAAGGTGCTATCATTGTAGAATTCCTCCTAGCCTAGTTTCTATGGCTAAAATGAGCGAAACCTGCTGCAGTTGATGTTGTGAATCAGAAAGACTGAGGTCTTTTTAAGTTGCTGGTTAACATTTGTTCTGAGAGGGTATGGGGGTGTATGTGGAGAGAGCTGTAAAAATTACCTTTTACTTTGTATAACCTGGTCCTCAGCAGGGGAGGCCAGAGGGAGATGGCTGAGAAATGCAGTTAAACTAAATAATATATGGACTGTGCCAGTGACTTGATGACATAGAGGCTACCAAGCCCTTCGTGCCAAGTTTTTCTAATTCCTGCCATTCAGTATCCTGATTTACAGCTGTTTCACTTGAGAAGTACACGTGAGGAACTTGAAGGTGGAGAATTACTTTGAGTGGTAAAAATATGTGGTACTTTAAACTTTACCACTGAATAATGTTATTGTTGCTATGTTCTGTTTCATAATGCTGGACCAAGCAGGACATCACTGCTGGTCCAACCCTTCCTTTGGGCTGGGAACAAATACACATCTGAACGGCTGGGCTCACCAGCAGAAGTGTGTATCTGCCTGAGCAACTGATTGAGTTTAACACTCTGCTCTGCTACTAACCTCTTAACTAACCTGATTTGGGCCAATTTTGTTTTCTACATTTTTTTTCCTGCTGTATTTTACATATTTAAATTGCCAAAGTCTTAGATTTGTCCTAGTTACTGGTAAATAATTGCTGATGTCCTCTGTGTTAGAGATACAAACAGCTACTACTGTCACAATTAAAACAAGGAAATCCCTTTCTTGATATGTAATTCTGTATAAGAAATATAACACAGAAAATGAATATGAACAATGTAAACATACCTATAAATATATTAAATGTTTTTAAACTTCTAAATATATAGCATCAAATATAGTATGCACTGTAGTATACACTATTACTAAGCATTATATATTTTGTATAATTATGTGTATTATAATGACATGCAATTAACCAAACACATTAAAAGCCATCTTACTCTAAAAGCAAAACAGTCAAAGACTTCTAAACCTGAAAAGCGTGAGTAGATTTTGAAAGCTGAAAATACCAACAGCTGATACAAAATTTTCTATCATTGTATCAGTTACTAGACTTAGTTGTGAACAATGTTCTCCGAACATCAGTCCTAACCAGTATCTATCATTTGTACAGTAAAGAGAGTAAAAGAAAACAGCTGGCTGGCAAATATAATTTCCTTGACGTGGGAAATGATCTGAAATTGCAGTGTTATCTTACTGTCACATTGTTCTGCAAAGAAACGCATGGCATACAATAATATTTTATTTAAATATATAATATTCAGTTCATGGGTGGCAAAGAATATCTCTGAGTTGCACTTCCTAACTGTTTGCTATATTTTTTTAAAATAGAGCAGTGAAAGAGAAAACATTATCTGTGTAACAGATGAGTTGATACCCAAAGCTGGTTTTCTTCTTCCTTTCTGTATAAATATACACACACGGGGAAAGAGATAGTCTTCTAACTAGGACCTCACAATAGAAATGAAGGTTAGATTCCCATTTTACATGTAGTGAAGAACATAATAGAAATATAAATTACAAACCTAGCTTCACACAATGAGTTTTGTAGAATGAGCAGGAACTAAACACAGACATTATCTTGATCAATCTTCTTATTTCTACCTGAGGAAATAATGATCACTGAGAATGAAATGTTTCTACAGTAATTTTGTGTTTGCTGAAAATTCCCTGACATCTTGGGCAATGTATGAGGCACCAGGGAAGCTTTGAATGGGGAAGGAAAGCAGATATCCCTGTTGCACCTGCATTAGTCTCTCTGGCACCAGCGCAGTGATTCTGGATCAGCTCTCTTCTACCTCTAAAATTAAGGTTAAAAGCTCAGGGTCATTAGATTTAGTACCAAAATTTTGAGAGGTGGAAATGCTTTTGTGAAGTTATGTCCAGGACTGTATTTCTAATTCAAACATTCACCTTCAACAACTGTTGACAATTGTGATGACAAATTAATGATTTTCAACATAATTGGATTCAATTACAAAATCCTGACTATCTTCAGGTTACTTAGCCTGTGCTTAAAGTTAATGTGTGGATTCACATAGATTGTAAATGTACTTAATATTTAAAAAACCCCACTTACTCTGATCTTTCCTGTTGTTTAGGTAATATACTTTTCCCCCCCACTTCTGCTGGGCTGAATGAAAATAATTGTGCCTTCAGTAAAGCAGCCAATCTTGATTTAAAGACAGACTGAAATGGTGAGTTCACTGCTCTGTCAGGTACTGTTTCTGTGGTTAGTCACACTCACCAGTAAAAGAAGTTGCTTCATTTTTCCTCTGAATTTGTCTGCCTTAAATTCCTTTTTATAACTCTCTCTGTCTTCTTTCTGACAGACAAAACAGCAAAGCCCACTAACTTGGCTTATCCCTTCCTCAGTGTATTTTTTACACTGCGGACACCAGAGCAGGACACTATCTTCCACTACTGGTCCCCTCTCAGAATCCTGCTTGTTTCTCCCCTGCTTTCATTTCAATTACTGTTTAGTTATTTCTTGATTTAAACTCCTCAGCCCTGTCCTGCCAAGGCAGAGTTGCCATTCAGGCAGGAAAGTCAACATCGTTGTTCGTGGGGGCAAGGTCTGGATTTTCCTGATGTCTGATGTTTGAGTCACTGGTCTCCCAAGGTGATCCCCATCACACCATGATGACCCTGACCACTCTGCCAAACTCCTTATTGCCCAGAAATTTTTCAGAATTGTTTTTATATTCATTTCAGGATCACAGATGGTAACATTAAATAGCACTGGCCCATGAACTGATCCCTTTCACCATATATTTGAAGAACAGTAATAATTCGCCACTGACAACTATTTTTTGAGATCTGTGAGTTAGCCAGTTTTTAATTAGAGCTCAGTGAAACAATTCTTCTGTAAAAAAGAATTCTGTTTGTCAAAATCCAAATGTTTTGCAAGAACGTGTCAATTCTGACAAATATTTTTAACAAGAAAAAGTCAAAACATTTCATTTTTACTTTCTTGATTTATTTTAATAATATCAAAACATTTTGTTTTGATATAAGATAGAATTATTTTGACTTCATCATGTTTTCATTTCATTATTTTTCTATAATAAAGTATCTTTAACATGCTTCATATTAAATATACCAACTAACACATCATGTTTAACATAAGAGAAGCTCAAATGAGATAGATAAACATTATCCAAATAAATTATTCAAAATATGTTCATTGTTCTAAATCAAATTGAAGGCAATTTTTAACTCACTGCTGATTTTGAAGTCACAAAATTTTGCTCTGATTTGGGAACCTTTTCAGCCCCTCTCCACAACTCTGAATTTTCTGCAAGGTAAGTTTGCCATCTTGATCCATTTAACATTCAATCTATAGATAGTAAACAGTAACAGTGGTTTAGTTACAATGGTAGTAATATTGCTCCACCTACTAGGGTGAGCTAATTTTGTCACCTTCTAAATGGAAAATTATATATTTTAAAGGGTTTTTTTTGTTTGTTTGTTTTTAAAGTTTTAGCTATGCAAGCTGTCTTCTTACAGTTCTTGATCTGGGAGGGTCAAGATTTAAGATGTTGAACTTGCGGTCTCACATACTACAGACTACACAGATCACTATGCACCAGGTGTTGCAAACTTAAGGCCATTTCAATGAGACATAGCAATAAAACTGAGTCCTCTTCCAAATCTCCTGGAAAATGTATGAACAATGTGCAGCAAATGCTAGAGATGTGCTGCTCACCATTTCTCACCAACAGGAGCCCATCAGTCAAAAGTTGTTTGCAGACCCACAGCCTTGATGTAGCCCCAAGCCTGGGCAGGAACAGTCTGACCTACAAAAGTCAACTTTTGGGAACACTTAATTTTTACCCAGGCTATTTTCTTGTCTCAGCTTATTGTATGGCTGTGGGACCCCCCAGGCTGGAAGGCCATGGGGGGACACTGGCATCCAAAATAAGAGCAAGGCTGTGGTTTTGGGCAGCAGCTCATGGCTGGATTGGGCTGTAAGTCTTTGTGATGGTGCTGTGCTGCAGCAGCTTTTTGGCCACTCCACAGGGACAACGTCAAGCTGATGGGTAGCTGGGCAATAAGAGAATGATTTGTCCAATAGTGACTTCTCTAAGTTGTCCATGGCTGGAGTGGAAGAGAAAAAGAAAACAGAGATAATAAATTGGATGGCTGGGAAAAGAAGTTTGAAATAGGCATGTGAGTAGAACGAATAACAGTAAAGAGATGAAAGATGGATGCACTGAGAGAAAGGAAAAAAAAAAGACAGAAAAAAGTCATATATGAAGTAAAAGATAAGAAATTTCTAGTATTTTCCTTTGCAGGTAAGTAATTAGTTTAAGACCTTTCATCAAAGAAAAGGAGAAATCTGCAGTGTAACTAACTGTCAAGTATGGCTGTGTAAGCCCTTGGACTTCTGGGGAGCTGCTGATGTGGCAGGGACTATGATAAAGTTGAGCGTTGTGTTTCCCTTCTATCCATCTGTTGGGTCTTCCATGGTGTATCTCCATTTGGGGCATAATAAAATGAAGGTGGTCTGAATAAACTGCTAGAACTTTTCCAAAAAGTTCTTTAATTCTCAACAACAGACATTGGTGTTGGGGATTGATGGAATATGGACAGCTTTGGCTTTAAGAGGATGCTGCTGCAGGCCTGGGAAGGCAGTGGAAAACACCACCTGTGTCCTTGGGCCAGGCCTGGGAAAGCTGAAGAGAGAGAAAAACAACTGTAGAAAACAAGAGTGTGTTTTGGGACTTGCCAGCATGAGGAGAGATGGTGACCACCTATCAGAAGATGGTTTGGAATTGACAGACAAGTGTGCTTAGCAAATGACATGTAGCCTCTGTGTGTGTTTGCAGTAGAAGAATATTATAAAAGGATTAGTATATAATTAAGAAATTGGCTACTCTTGATCATCATATTGGTGTGTTGAGTTGCCCAGGCCTCGCACGAGAGTATAAACCCCATCAACACATGGGTAGTGAAATTGTGTTCCAAAGACATCCCTGGCAGAAATTCTTGTTGTGATTCCACATTGCTCAGGTCAGGAGGAGGGATCTCACTTTCAAAGAAAGTCCGGTGGAAAGGAGTGGAGATACTCATTTATCAAAATGGACAATGTTCCCAGGAAGTACTGATGCTTATTTTGCAGAATATCTAAATTTCCCAAGTAAAGCCTCTTTGCATAGTCAATAGCAATAGCTAGAACCAGGCTGATGCTGACTCTTGGTCCATCTTCCCAGGTGTAGTGATGGCTGATCCACTGCACACCCAACAGAAATACTGAATTGCCATTGACACCTCAAAGTACCTCACCTATCTTAATATCTGTGTGTGTGTGTGTCAAAGAAACCAGTGAAAGACTTTCAAATCAAGGATGCTACAAGCTGCGGGCTGGCCTTGACCTGGACATTACATAGCATTTACCATTTTGCAGTTTATATGGGGGTAAAGCGAGGCACAAAGGAAGGTGATTTGCCAAAGCCCACTCCATGAAGGATTACAAATTAGAAGACAAATTCTGGCACAGTGGGGAGCTTGTGGCAAAACTCCACATGCTGTTGGGCAGCCTGGTGTGCCTGACATCCCCTCACAGCCCTCCCCCTTCTCTGGATGTCTTCCCTCCCCATAGAGCTAACAGAGCACAACAATTTTTATAGTGAAGGGCCAGGTCTTCAGCTTGTGTTCAGCCACCAAGCTGCAGGGAAATCCCTGGAGACTGGCAGGTTCATATCAGCTGAAGCTCCAATACCTGTCATTTCAGGCTCTGTGCTCAGGACTCCTTGCAGCAGCTGGAGACCAGTGCTGCTGGTTGGGAGCCTGAGCAGAATAGATGAGCAGAAGCAGAAAAAGGGGATTTGCACTGTTCTCCCATTCCATGACTGGCTCTGCTTATAAGCCGGTACAGTATCCTTACCCAAACAACACATTGGATTCTTGTCAGCCAATTTAAAAATAGACCGTCAGGCACAATCCTGTCTTTTCCTGCAGTTTCTGGCTAGCATATAGGTTCTTCATTTCAGCTTTTCTCTCCCCCATCTTTTCTCTTTCGCTCCCCTCCTCCTGTCCCTGCTGCAGCCTGCATGAGTATCTGCCCATGCACAAACGAATAATCCTGTTGTTGAGTCCGTGTAGGACGGTGACATCCCAGTGTGAACCGGTCCCCACGCAGCTGGTGCTGGCAGGCAGCCCATCCCACGGCCTCCCAGGTGCAGTCAGTGCCCAAGGAGCCCCAGCCGCCTCTTCTACTGCTACACAACATTGCAAGGATAGCTGGAAACAACCAGGTTAAACCTCTTAAAGAATAGCTTCCTTTCCACTTAAGGCCCTACCGCTGTGGAAAAGTATGGTGAGGGGAGAAGAGGCAGTCCAAGACCTGCTTTTCTGGTGGAAATGGCATTTTAAATGACCCAGTGGAGTTAGGAATTGAGTGAAGATTTTGCTCTTGCAGTGGAGCTGAAGGCATCTGCTCACTAATAAATGTGTGAAGGAAGCAATCATTTTTATCAAGCTGCAGTGGAAGAGAGCTTGCTTTAAAACCAGTGAGTCATAAATAAGCTTCAAGTGAAGCCTTTTTGTTATCAATCCAGACTGGGGGATGAGGAGATTGAGAGCAGCCCTGCCTAGAAGGACTTGGGATGCCTGTGGATGAGAAGCTGGACAGGACTCCCAGGAACCAACAGTGTCCTGGGCTGCATCCAAAGCAGTGTGGGCAGCAGGTGAGGGAGCAGATTCTGCCTCTTTGCTCTGGTGAGACCCCACCTGCAGTGCTGCATCCAGGCCTGGGGTTCCCAGCACAGGAAGGACATGGACCTGTTGGAGTGAGTCCAGAAGAGAATACCAAGGTGATAAGAGGGATGGAGCACCTCCCCTGTGAGGAAAGCCTGAGAGAATTGGATTTGTTCAGCTGGAAAAGAGAAGGCTTTGGGGTGACCTAATTGTGGCCTTCTAGTACCTGAAGGGAGCCTAAAAGACAGATGGAGAGAGACTATTTCCAAGGGCCTGGAGTGACAGGACAAGGGGGAATGGCCTCAAACTGACAAAGAGTAGGTTTAGATTGGATATTAAGAAGAATTTCTTTACTCTAAGGGTGGTAAACTGCTGGAACTGGTTGCCCAGAGAAGTTGGGGCTGCCCCATCCCTGGAAGTGTTCAAGGGCAAGCAGTCTGGTCTAGTGAAAAGTGTTCCTGGTGACAAGGGAGTTGAAACTAGATGACCTTAAAGGTCCCTTTCAACCCAATCCATTTAGTGAATCCCAGCAACTTAATAGGCAGGTGCCTAAACCCGATGGAGTGTGGGGAACCAGGGGCACTGTAACCCCAGCCTAAGGCGGGCATAATATAAAGGGTGGGAAATGATGACAGAAGCAACAGAAAAATGGTCATAAAACTCCTTCCCCTCCTTGTGTGTAGAAAAACAACTGTTTGGTCAAAACGGAAAATTTGATGAAGTAGATGTTCCTAGGGGAAATGTCTGTTTTCAGTTCTGTATCTTGCACCAAGACTTAAATCTGTTACTGTTTTGGTTTCCTCAACAAAAAAATATTTTCTTAAGAAAGTGCTTTTTTTTTTTTTTTTTAAAGAAGCAATTTCTTTCCAAAGTACAGCTAAACTTTAAAACTTTTAATAATAGTCACTAAGTATCCAACCTGGTGAAATAGTTGGCAAAAAAATTTATACATGCTATTTTCAGCTTCAGTGTTTCAGTTTGTAAATGTCCAAACTTTTATGGTTTGAAATTTTGGACAAAATATTTAAGAAAAAAATCTTGAAAAAAGATTATCTTCCCTGTCAATATTTTTCATAAAAAACCAACAAACTTTTACTGCATCTATGCAACTGTCCCCATGTAGCAGTAAGTAACATTGTACCCAAAAATATACTTTCCCTGCTGTACAGTGGTGATGTTACTGGCAATGACTAATCTTGCTAGAACCCAAAGTGCTCCCTCCATCTGTAAAACCGAGATGTCACCTCTTAAAGAGAAATAATCTTAACCCAGGCTGCTTTTGATATAAAAACACTTACAGTGTTCCTAAACTTTTTACAGGCTTGGATACTTACATTTAAAGTACCATTTTACTTCATTAAGTAACCACTTAATTAAAAAAACTATCCCCCCTTGCCTAATCAGTAGATCTTCTGTCTCTTTTTCTGAGTCATATTCCAAGTGACAAAAATTTGTTGCTTTTCCTCTCATTAACACTGCAGAGAAACAGTAGCAATGACTGACCTAGATGCTCTTTAGCATCAGGAAGAGAATTTTACTAAACTTTATTCTGTTTCTCCCATACAAATTCAGTAAAGCATTTTTTAACGGAGAACTCAATTTTTAGTTGAAGGACCTTTAATGCTAGCGGTGCATAAAGAAGATGATTCGCTTACAGCACTTGGGTAGGAAAGAACACTGACAGGACAGGATAAGTGGTTGGATTTTGATTCAGGTGCCTGAAGACTTTGAAATAGGTGCCTAAATTCTTGATCCTTTGTGTTTAAGATGACATCTTCAGTTCTGGTAGCAGTACACATGAGTTTAGTCACAAACCCCATCCAGCTGACAAATGCACTGTTTCTTTCTTTGGTTGCTCTACAGAAGAGAAATTACTTTTAGTACAAATCATAAAAATGACAGAAGTGAAAAACATTTTGCTAAAACGTTCATGTGAGGTACATATGTGCAAAAAGATGTAATATGGATGTATGGGAAAAGTAATACAGGCATAAATGTATGCATGTATACCATAGTATGTATATTACTTATGTTACGCAAATAGAGTCATAGAATATCCCACTCTGAAGGGCCTCATAAAAGGATCATCAAGTCCACCTCCCTGCAGGACTACTTAAAACTAAACCACATGACTGAGAGCATCAACCAGATGTTCCTTGAACTCTGGCAGGCTTGGTGCCATAAGCACTTCCCTGGGCAGCCAGTTTGAGGGAGCAACCACCCTCTAGGTGAAGAACCTTTTCCTAATGTCCAATCTGAACTTCTCCTGATACACCTTCCTTCCATTTCCTCACGTCCCATCGCTGCTTGCCAACTCTGGGCACCTCTCACCCTGCTGCCCACCTTGAGGAAGGTGTGGACTGTGGTGAAGTCACCCCTCAACATTCTCTTCTCCAGGCTGAACAAGCCAAGTGACCTCAGCTGCTCCTTGTACATCTTGTCCTCAAAGCCATTGACCATCTTAGTGACTCTCCTCTGGTCACACTCCTCTGTTTTGATGCCCTTCTTATACTGTGGTGCCCCAAACTGGCCCCAGCACTTGAGGTGAGGCCTCCCCAGTGCAGAGCAGAGTGGGACAATCCCCTCCCTTGACTGGCTGGCAATGCTGTCCCTGATGCCCCCCAGGACACGGTTGGCCCTCCTGGCTGCCAGGGCACTGCTGGTTCACATTCAACTTACCATCAGTCAGGACCCGCAGGGCCCTTTTCCCTCTAACCCCTCAATTTGCATGTATAACCACGAGATCAACAGTCTCTATGAAAACATCACAACTTATCTTTGGGGTTTTTTTGGTCTTTTGGTCATTTTGACTAGTTTGGTTTTGGTTTTGGCTTTTTTGGTAGGTATTTTATGTCCTGTCTGGAAGCACTTTTCTGGCGTGTGTTCAGGTTCAGTAACATGTTGACTGAGAATTTTTCATTTCTTTGATCAAAAGATGTTTGGACTCAGAATTTTCCAGATCTTGGGAGTTTTTTAACAAGTAGCTCCTAAATCTAAAGGGAACACAAGCTCCACTCATCAAGCTACATTTTACAGAAATTGATAAAAAGATAACCTCACAATATTTCCTGCTAAATTTGTGTCCCACAAAGCAATACCTCATAAAAAAACCCTCCAAAAAACCACAAAGAGTGAAAGAAGCTAGGAAAATATCCAACATAAACAACACAAACCATTCAGACAACAAGCAATATTGAAGAAATACAAGAAAAGAAGTGCAAGTAGCAAGGCAACATCAACATCTGAGAGCATTACAAGTATGAAACACACATATTACTCAGTTTGTGCTTTATCCTCACTATAACAGAACCAGGTAGTTACTGTTTTTGTCTTTTATTTAGGAAAAACATCTCAAGAGGATGCTGTTCTATAGAAAGGCCTCACAGGGGGCCACAACACCATTCAGTTCATTAATACATGAGAGAACACCCAACAGGCAGCCTGTGGTGACCACTGTCATCTATCAGCTGTATTTTTAGAAACAGTGGTTTTGCTGCCTTTAAGCCTGTTGAGTCTGTCCTAGGAGAGTAAAACCTGTGAAATGGTAATACAGAATTAATTCTAAATAGAAACTCTGCCAGATGCTCCCTAAGGTCTCTGGGAAATTTAGGAGCAGAATGGGTATTTTCAGATGGACACAGAAGACAGGAGTAGAATCATCGTTTGAGTTGGAAGGGACCTTAAAGACCATCTCATTCCAAACCTCCACCATTTCCAGGGATGCCTTCCACTACACTAGGTTGCTCAGAATCCCATCCAGCCTGGCTTTGGACACTTCCAGGAATGGGACAGCCACAGCTTCTCTGAGCAACCTGTAGCAGTGCCTCACCACCCTCAAAGGAAAGAATTTCTTCCTAATATCTAATCAAAACCTGCTCTCTGTCAGTTTGAATCCATCCCTCCTTGTCCTGTCACTCCAGGCCCTTGTAAATAGTCTCTCTCCATCTTTCCTCTAGGCTCCCTTCACGTACTGGAAGGCCACAATCAGGTCGCCCTGAAGCCTTCTCTTCTTATGTCTGAACAATCGTCTGGTTTTGAGAAAGATTAGATTACTTTTACTTTTTATGTGGATAGCTCTGCTTTCTGGAGAACACTGCATTTTTCCTCCTCTCCTTGCAGACTTCTCTGGAGTTAGCTTTTTCACAGTTGCTCACTGCTAAAGCTTGTTCAATGAGATGATGAGTTCAATGTGCTCTAGGAGAAAATAGGACTAAAACCTGAGGCAGACTGGCTGCCACCCCCAAACGTCTGCAACATTTAGACAGGAATCTTTCTTTTGAGTTAATTTAGGATGTGACTCTGAACATGCTTTTCAAACTAATATTTCATTCCACATTATGTAATACAATCCATACAATCCAATGGTTTGTGTCCTGCAGGGGCTTGAACAGTGTGTAGGAGGACTGTGCTGGGCTAATACCCCACTATATTCATTTGCTCATGCTGCTTATTCACATTTCTTACCTGTCATCCACATGTCTTTTGACTGGAAGTCTTCAAACCGGGCTGAGCTTACGTATGTTTAGCAAGGTCCACAGCCAGGTCCCTTCCCAATTATTCCTTTGCATTGCAGCTGTTGTAGTTAAAAATCATATGCAAACAAAATCAGAAATAGAATTGTCTGATGTCTTTCTGTAGAAGCTTGTGTGAGGTGTTCACTAAATGCTGTTGTCACATAGGCTTTTTTTGGTAAGTCCATTTCCTCTGTGAGTTTGACCAGTGTCACAACACTGATAGTAGATCTGCTCATGACACAGACATCAGATGTGTAGCCCCTCCTTTTCAGTTACTACACTTTTTAATAGATTTTATTCTTCCTCTGAACTACCAAGCTCTGTGCTAGATTGCTTCAGAGTGTGAACAATTTTTTTTAAAGTCCTTTAGATATCTATGTGAGAATCTATTTATTCAAATTGTTGAATTAAACATTAACTTCCCAAGTCTGATTATTAAAATCTATTGCAAGTTTTCTGAAAGAAAAAAAACTCTGATTCAAAATGCAACCTTAAAAATTTAAGAAAATATTTGTGTTGCAAAAGAGATTGGAAAAGATCAAAGTATGGTTTTAGCTGATTTGATCAAAGTGGAAATAGTTAATGCATAGTGTTGCAAACAACATTTAATTTTCCACCCTGCAATAAAACACTAAACTACATTTCTCTTGTAGCACATTGTTTTATTGAGACATTTCTCTCCTATCCTATGAGCAAGCTTTCCTAAAGGACCACATCTCCCACAACACCATGGACACTTTCCTGTGACCAAGTCAGCTGATGCACAAAAAATAGGTAAATACCACGAAGAAAACAGAGGCACTGGGCTGTTGAACAACTGCCATGGAGACACTGTGCCCAAGAAGAGGAGTACTGAATGCCCTGATCTGTCTCACAATGACATGTCAAAAATCAGCTTAACACACTGAAATGAAACAGTTGATTTGCAAAATATCAGAACAACTATGATTTGCTTCTAAAGACATATAAAAGCACTGGATTTTGTGTATTCATTCTACATAACCATCAGCTCTGCCCTGATGCCTTTTCTTTGGACTTGGGTCCTGAGAAGTGCAACTCACTCAGTGTTATTCTATCGATGTCTCTGGTTCCTTTCCTCTGACAGTCATGTTCCTGGTAGCCTTTATTCTTGAACTACTTTCATTGGCTTCATTTTTCCTGTGTTCTCCCTTGTGTTACTTCAAACCATGAGTCAGAGTTTTTAATAGGGATTTTAATTTGTTTTTACGGCAAGGTGCCTCGTTTTCTCACAGTAATTTGTTTGCTCTTCCCTGTAACAATGTGAGCAGCCTTCCTCATGAAACAGAAAAATCTGTGTATAGCTGAGATATAAAAGGCACACAGCAAACCCTAAACATGGCAAGAGGCAGTTCTGAGAATCAGTTACAAGTAGGAGATAAGAAGTTTTCCCAACAGATCCCATAGGGTACAATCTGCCATACAGCTGGGTCTTAGGACAGTCCAGCAATGGCAGCCTGGGCAGATGGATTTGGGAACGCTGGGGTAACAGTAGTGTGTCATACCAGATGACACTTTCTGCCTCCCATGTAAGTTTAAATAAGGACTGCACGAAGGGTTCTAATATCTCGGGAAACTTTCTCCTCCCTGTTGACTTTCTGAGGGAGTTTCTGAGCTGGAGACTTCTGGCTTTGTGTTCAACAGCCCTTGACAGATTTTCCTCCACTAATTAGTCAAATTACAGTTTAAACCAAATTATACTTTTGGCTTCAAGAGTTATCTGTACTTGAGCTTAATTATGTGCCACATGGAAAAGTGCTTCCTCGGCTCATTCCAGTTCTGTTGCAAGATAATTCATTTCATGTCTTTAGGTATTAGATGCTGAGAAGCAGCCACAAATCTTCATTTCCTGCCCTTCCTTCCTGCAGTCACCAGCACATTGAATACCAAGTTCCCTCTTCTCCAGGCTGGAGAGTCCCAGGGTACCTCTGTTCCCTGCACGGATGCTGCTCTGTAACTGTGATCATGGCTGTTGCCCGATTATTTCTGTATTTGTAGTGTCATTTTTGAGAGGAATGACAGGGCCTTGAAGCAGACACAGGCACAGTGATTCTCCTTTCTGTTCTCTTTGTTCTTCCTTTCCCCATGGACCCCAGTGTCCTATTTGCCTTTTCAATCTTCACAAAGCACAGGCTCGACGTTCCTATGGCGCTATCCGCAGTGACTCCAAATTCTTTCCTGAGTGATAATTAGTGACTCCATGCCTGAGCGCAGTTCTTTGCTTTCCTTGGTGTTTATGTGCTTTTCCTGGCTACCTTATCACCTCCTCACCCAATAACTTTCTCCCACAGATGGACCTTTGGATTTCCAAGGCACTGCCTGTGCCAAATAGTTGTGCTGCTGGCTTGTGTCACGGTCCCAGCGTGGGAGCTGCACTTGAGATATTTGGGAGCTCAACTTGGCTTCTGCTGCCCTACAAGAAGTTTCCACTCTGTTTTCGCTCTTAGTTTTGCAATGAGTCTCAAATGTTTCATAAAGCCCCTCGGTACCAAATGAATTCTTGCATGTGCCTCCCCACCACTTCCTCCCTCCCAGCTCTGCTCCTGCTCTGGTAAGAAGACTCTTTCACAGACTTGTGTATTGTCCCCTTTGAAAAAGCATGGCTGTGTATTTTGTTTGTGGTTAGGCTGGAGCTGTTTCCTTTTCATGGCACAAGTCAGCAAGCTGACTTACATTCCTTGATTGGCTAGTTAAACTTAACCAAGATTCAAAACTCAGTCTTGAACAGAACTGAATTTGACATTTTATTTTCCAGCTGCTTTTCTGAGTTCAAAGTGCCACGCTACCATGAAGGAGAGTCCCAAAATAGAGTTGCTTTCTTCTAACCCTGGACAAGATGCCTTCCTGTCACATGAAAAAAATGCATTATTTGTAAAATTCCCCTTTCCATCCTTCAGGATAAACAGCGTGTGCACTCTTAGGGCTGCTTGGGCAGAGGAAGCAAAAGTCATTATGCCACGTGTGAAATACTGAACTCCCCATATCTGTTAGTCTTCCCAAATACACAGAATCACTTGCACTGTAAAATCACGGTAGCACATACTCTAATTATCTTACCCCATGGCTGAAAGGAAGGCACTGAGGAACTGCTAGACCAGGACTCAGTGTTGAAGGTGGCTCTTCCAGGATGTTTGCTGTTGCTGCCTGCCATCACATCTCATTGGGATGTACAGATAGGACAATGACTATTTTATGCTGTGGCCTCCTTTCCTTTGAAAACAAGAAAAAAGTAGCATCCATAGAGTTGGTTTTGCTTTGGTCACCACAAGCTTAGGCTTGATGGTACTTCTGCTGTATGCCTACAACTGAAGGCTCAAATGACTGAGGATCTTAGAATTTTTAACCATGTGCAAAACCAGACTCCCTGAATGAAGAGTAGAATGGTAACAATTAATTCACTGCACCTGGTAGTGTTAAAAATCCTACTCCATGCATTAAGTTCATGGTGTGCCTCTACAATTGCTGGTTTCCCACATTCCAAAAACAATATAACAGTCTGTCTTCATGGTAAGCACAATAACGGTGCGACGTTGCCATGACTAGGAGTGATTGTTAAACAGATCTCCTTATTATATATAATTACCTCACTGTCTAAGCAAGCAGCCACACAGAGCAGCTTAATTTTTCTTAAATTTAATTGAAATCTGACAGTATTGCAAACTCTCAGAACATTGTAACAAAAGGGCTCAGTATACATAAAGTAATTTGTTGCTAATTTTGTTCCATGCCTTTAAAGGTTGCTGGAAGTAGGGGACCACAAAAGCGAATATGCTGCTCTAAGCTGGGATTTTTATCACTTTCTAAATGACACAGTGAATGACAGGGAAAAGCTGCACGATAGTGGCTGAATGGGTATTGATGGTTGCAGCAGCGCTGAGCAGTGCGTTGGCACTGAAATACAGCCAAAGAACAAACCATCAGTGACTTTTCTATTTTGCTCTTTCAGGAACAGAAACTCTCATAAAGACTTGCAAAATCTGAATTGGGTTTGTTAAAAACAATTAGCTGAAGGAAACCTGCAGCAGACAAGGCTGGTTGTGTGCCCACGCTCTCTCAACCCGTCACTGCAGCAGCACAATGGGTAGGGGGCTCTGAAAAGTGCAGGAATGGTTTTGTTGGGATCCAGGTTGTGCTTTTCACAAATCTGACAAGCTCTGAAGGACGGATGAAAAAGTGCTGGAGGGAACAAAAAAAACCAACCCAAAAAACTACATGGAAAGAGGATCTTTTGCCCACTTTTGTACACCTAGCTGTGGTGCCCATATTAAAAAGTAAGTCTTCTGTGTCTATAGATGGGGACAAGCTCTTCCAGCTGCTTATGCGGAGCAGGCAGGAAAAACAGCTCCCTCTGATCTCTGCTGAACAAGCCAGGCTGAGCGCAATGCATGGTGCATAATTAGCTACTTTCTCTTGCTAGCAGGACAGTGAACTGGGACCCTCCCACAACACTGCCCAAGTATTTCTCCATTTCACGTTAATACATTTGGGGTGTGAGAAATGTAACTGATTTATTTATTTGCCCTGTGGTTTAGGCACCCACAGACAACTCACCCACGCCAACCAGATGCTACCAGTGCACACACCAGTGTTTGTGGGACAGAGTCCTGGGCTGGCCAAGTTCAGCCCTGTGATGTATCAACAGCACAAAATGTGCAGAGAGTAGGTGGATCTAGATTCCTCTTTAAGCAGAGGGTCCAGGGACTTATAAACAACATCAGCTGGGGGGTGGGCTGGGCCGATGAGCAGTCTGGAAATTCCTGACACTCTGCACTCCTTGGCTGGCAGGGCTGAGCTCAGTTCCTGCTAAAACCACAGTGGTTGTGCTCCAAAAGTACCGAGTGTAGGATTAGAATGGAGATGACTTCACTGATGAGATCGGGACTCCACCCTCCTTCCTCCATGGGGGGTGATAGCTGCTGTGTGAATGACTGCAAATTCCCTGCACCCTGACATGGTCTGGACATGATCAGTGACCTCATGGGCTTGTTAATTCTTCTTACTTCACTTACATTTTGTCACTGGAGTTTTTCATTTACCCATCCAAAATTTTAATTCTCTCAGTATTTTTTAAGCTACCCTTGAGTCCTATTATCAGCAAAGAAAAAAAAAAAGGGAGCTAAGAATAATTTTGCTTACACTGCTGGGGTAGAGGTCAGTCTTTGGCAGCAAAGATGTTTGTAGTTCTACTAATACAAAATTACTTTAATAAAAAGAAGCAATCAATCAGATCTCATACATCTCCAATTAAATAAGAGTTCATCCTCAACACCCACTGTCTACACAGCTATTTTCTGGCAGATGTTTGAGGGGATGTCACACCTCACTGTGAGACTGTTCATAGAGGGAAGGGAAAGGGAAAGGGAAAGGGAAAGGGAAAGGGAAAGGGGGAAGGGAAA
>JAWWEU010000040.1:73673630-73728498 GCA_035583155.1 Acropternis orthonyx | reverse complement strand
AGGAAAGGAAAGGAAAGGAAAGGAAAGGAAAGGAAAGGAAAGGAAAGGAAAGGAAAGGAAAGGAAAGGAAAGGGAGGGAAAGGAATACCTGACTGTTCCTCAGGGACAGCAGCTAGAATGATGTGTCTGAAGGAGTCCAAGGAACAAGGCTGATGCAACCCCCCCACTGTTGGGTAGCACCAGGCTGTGAGATGGAAACAACTAAAATGATTATGTTCAAGTAGCAGCAGAGCTGCCTGTACTCTGGGGAGTAGGACTGTTTGGAAAACTCTGGAACACACCCAACAGAAATGTATGGAAATAATGTATGGAGAGAAAGGGAAACACCTTTGTGGCATAGCTGTGACCAGAGAAAGGGAATTTAGAAATTGGTTCCTTCTATAGGGTCGCCTGTTTTGAGTCAGTTAATCAATGTTCTCACAGTAGGAATTAAGGGTATGTGTCAATAAAAGAGTATCTGTAACTTGGGCTGGTCAATAAAACTGTCATAAATAAGTCACTAGAATTGCTTTACTAGAATGCAGCAGCTCAGTAATTACATGCTTCATTTTTAGGAGCTACACAGTGAATTGATAACCCCAGGTCATGTGAACCAACTCCATTAATAAAGAAATACTTAGGCTTGCTTGGTGAAGTTAACACAGGTCAGAGCAGAATACCCAAAGTCTGTCCTTTCACACCTCTCTCTGGATTGTGAGGAAACCAGAGCATCTGCACCTCGAATCCTGTGTTCAGTTTTGGTGCCTTCACTACAAGGATCACGTTGAGTTGCTGGAGTGTCCAGAGAAGGGCAATGAAGGTGGGAAAGGCTCTGGAGAACAAGTCTTATGAGAAGTGGCTGAGGGAGTGGGGGGTGTTTAGCCTGGAGAAAAGGAAGCTCAGCAGGGACCTTACTGCTGTCTACCACTACCTGAAAGGAAGTTGTAGGGGGATCAGTCACTTCCCACGAGTAACCAGGAAAAGGACAGGAAGAAATGGCCTCAAGTTGCACCAGTGGAGGTTTAGATTGGATATTAGGAAAAATTTATTCACTGAAAATTGGGTAAAGCATTGAAATCAGCTGCCCAGGGATGTTTCCAAAAGCTATGTGGATGTGGCATTTAGGGACATGGCTTACTTGGTGAACATGGTGCTGCTGGGTTAATGGTGGGCTCAATGATTTTAGAGGTCTTTCTAACCTAAATGATTCCATGATTTGCTAGGACAGAATGCCTGCCTGAGAACCCAGGTGTGCAGCCATAGCCTTCTACTGGTTTTCTATTTTCTAATAACTTCTTACTCTGTACACTTTCTTATTCAAGCACTGAAAGGGAGGCAGGGCAGATTTATCCTGAAGATGAGGTAAGGTCTGTGCCTCACCATTGATACTGTGCAGCCATAAGGCTGCAGGTGACTCTGCAACACCCTGCCTACAGCCAGCAAGGGGCACTGCAGGGATGAGAAGGGGAGCATTTAGGAACGATGAATATTTCCCCTTTCCTGGTTTCCTAGCAAATTCTTCATTGCAGGAATCTTTAACCAGCAAGTTGATTCAGTAAGCAAAACAAAAATGAGTCAAAGCTGTTGGATGGCAGTGCCACCATTTTGGCTCCAACTTCAGGAAGTCTTGAGTCTAAAAAAACCCCCCAAAACAACACCCTGGCCTTGCTTTCCCAAAGTGAGAACAACAACAAAAAAAAAACAAACCAAAAACAAAAAAACACAAAACAAAAAAAAGGCAATACAGGGAGCTACATCTCCTGAGGGGGCTTTAGGTACCCATGTAAGAGGGGCTGGGGGTGTGAGGAGAAGCAGGTGAGGGCAGTTAGAAGCCTCTCAGGGAGCAGTGAGGAGGAAGAGGTTTTACATAAGTTATAGCCTGGTCTCCCAGGCACCACCCTCAAATAGGCCCCCAGGTTTTGCACCTAGAGACTCCCTCTGAAAAGTCTGTGCAAGGCTATTTGGGGTGGCCATTGGTACATGTGAAGGTCAGGTTGTTGTTCTATTCCCAGAAATGGTTATATGTGAGGCTGGCCCAGCCTGGTCCAGGTGAGGCACTGGGAAGAAGCAGCAGCAGGGAGCAAGTGCATGTCAATCAGCAGCTGGCATTGCAATATCATTAAGCAGAAGAGGTTAAAAATAGGATTTTGCAATCTAGTGAGCGGAAACATCAACCAGATGGCAGAGGAAGGAAAGAAATGCTGTTCCCACTGTCTAGGTAAGGGGTTTTGTTAAATTGTTCACTATCAGAAAGCTGGAGAAGAAGAAGGTGCCACGCAGCCCTGTGCCAGCAGAGCAGGGGGGAGGCCCGGGAGTCTGGGCTCTCTCAGGGAGCCAATGTCTGTCTGTCCCCTGTGGTGTGGCTCATGGGAAGCTACTGTATTCCTACCAAGTGCTGTGCTGAAGGTGTGAGACGCTGCACACCACTTCCACCTGCTGGGGTGGGTGTTTTTTCTTTGGGCAGCGGCTGAGCGGGGCTTCACTGAGGGAGGAAAATTTTATCTGTTAGCCTGCTCGATGCCTGTGTGTGCTGTGCTTAGGTGTGAAGGTTTAGCTTTCACCTGAGGCACTCGAGTAGCTTCTTAGCCAAGTAATGATAAGTCTGAGGTTGTACAGATCAAGTCCCTCATGTTCTGTACTGGTATGTCATGGAGAAAGTCTTGGCTGTGGAGCCTGGTTGTCAGGTCTTGTCCTGCTGGCAGGGTGAGCCTGTGGGCAGTTCAATGTGTGTGAGAGAAAGTTCAGGCTGGTTTTTTTGTTGCCATGTTTATAGTGACTTATCCAGTGGTAAAGGGGGAAACCTGCACCTGTTGCCATGGAGAGGGATAGGTCTTCTGTGCCTGCTGTCCCCTCTCCCTCCCTCTGCCCTATCTCCTGGTACTGAGCCCCCCCTGGCTCAGTGCGATGTTTTTCCCTAAGCACGCAGTGAGTAGATCCAAAAAGTTATTGTGGGATGAGAGATGTTTTCTTATCCAGTTTAGGTTATTCTTTGCATTAAAATTTTCACATGAAGACTTGGACCTTGTGTTTCCCTGAATTAAATCCTGATAATAAGCACTTTATCTCATGGTAAGAGGTAAAAAAAAGAAATTACTACATATTAACTCCTTTATAGCATGTTGTATCTCTACATCATTCAGACACTTCTCTGTCACTTCCTCCACCTTCCTCCCCAGTGTGAAATTGCATACGTAGTCATGATGTGAAATGCTGAAATTGTGGGGCACGAGGCTGTTCTGGGACTCATCAGATGTGCAAAAGGGTCACAGGCAGAAACAGCACAGTAAATCAGCTTGTATTTTGAATTTACTTCTTATGGCTTTCTTTCTCTGAATTTATAATGAATTCATTCTGTAAAGTTGTATAGTTTTGTGTGAAAAGGTGCTCTGATGAAATGAATGTTGCCTAATGGAATCAACACAGAAATATCTGATATTAATTTTCCAGCTACTATGGCTGAAAATTGTGGAAGGAGGAGGGATCCTCTTGCAGATGGGCAAACCCTATGACTCCCTCAGTTATCCCCCACTTAAAAGCTATCAATTTAGAGCTGTCCTGCATATTGCCCTGTGAATTGAACAAGCCTTTTCAGTCTTTAATTAAGGGTGACAAACTCTTTGAACATCACAGCATTCATCTGTTCATGTGTGGAAAGCCTGGTATAACAAAAGAATTTAATCAAACTACAAGCCTAATAAAGACTACATTGCCTGAACTAAATGATGTTATTGCTGCTGCAGCTCATAGTTTTACATTTAAAAAAGCGGGTCAGAGTGTTCATTCATCTTGATTAGCAATGCCAACCTAATTACTTCTGGAGGAAACAGTAATTAGCTGGAGTCTCACCTCATTAATCATGACATTCTTCTAGCAGACTATTTTTGTCTGATAAATGGCTTGGATTGGAACAAGGTGTATATTTGAATTCTAGTTAATTGTACACAGCTTGCTGCATAACATTTCACATTTTTATCATTTAACTGCTTCCTTCCTGTGAACCTCTCAGCCATTTTAGCAGACTGTTCTTGTTGAATAAAAGGTGAATGGCCCCCATACGATAAGTCAGCTTTTATTATGGATAGAAGTAGATGAAGGTGTGTTCCAGCAGCAGGGAAATCGTGGAGTCCTTGCCTGCATAGGAGACTAAGAAGATCTTTTTCTCAGGCAGAAATCAGTGTACAGCTGCTATTGCATGGATTCTGGTTACGCTTAATAAAAGCCTGGGCCAAAATTTTCAGTGGGGAATGATGATTAAACACATTCTTGCTCTTAAAGCCAAGTTCCTGGGGGTATCTCCATTTAGGCACCTTGAAGTCAGTGCACCTAAATTCCCGGTCACTTCTGTCAGTATTAATGTGTGTTTTTAGAAACTCGGTTTTGTATTACATCAGGCCAATGAGGAAGCATGTTTGTTTTTGTTTTTTTTGAGGGGGTCAGGGCAGGGAGGTTGCTTTCTGAAAAGTTTCTTTAAACGACAGAGGTGCGTCTTAGTTTTACAAAACACAATTGTCTTATTTGTCTGAACTTTAAGAACTAAAAAGAGGAAGAACCTGGAAGGTGCAGTTCCAGATTCAGTTTACTAACAAAAGTACCAAGTTCTGTTTTTCTAGGGAGGACGGTTATGGGTGTGTTAGGATGGGAAAATCAGATTTTTTCAGAAGTAGTAAAATAAAGGAATCTCTGAATGTAGGGTTTTAAAACCTATGCCAAGTGTGTCCCTACTACTGGTCTGCTGTGAAGAAAGTTCTCCTGCATAAAGTAAAGTTTTACATATATATATATATATATTTAGTGTTGAAATACAGGGGTTATGTTTTCCTTAGCTGCAATCTATCTTTTTAACAAGCAGTCTGTTAGCCTGAAACAATGACACAAGATTCACAGAGAAACATAGGAAAAGTAAAAGTTACTCTTTCATTCTTTGCTAAGAAATATTGTTAAGCTTATCCTTGGTATTAATTGTATGCAATGTTCTACATTTCCAAAGCACACAAATGTTAACATCAGCTTTTTGTTTGTTTTGAATAAGTTGAGCAATTAGCTGTGTTTTAGAAGTTGTTTACTCTTCCATAAACAGGTAAATTTACTCTTACTACTATAAATGGAAATTTCTAGCTATTTCTGAGAGCTTCCTGCAGGATTGGCTGTAGCTGCCCCACTGAGGCAGCTGCAACCCAGCAGCTGTTGGGGTACTTTTGGAACTTGAAAATGCAAGAACAAGTATTCTTGTCCGTTCTTAAAAACCCATCAAATTATTTTCATTTCAATAATTAAAAAAATACCCTGCACTTTTATTCAATTTTGTTTAAAAAGAAGTTTTCTTCAGTTCCTCTTTTCCTGTCTTTCAACTGCAAAAAGAAAATGAAAAACACAAGAGGAAAAATCCAAAGTCCTGAAACACTGACGAACATCTCCCCCTCTTCCCCTACCTTGAAAAAAATATTTTTTTTTTAACAGGAAAGAATTCCATATAAGAGACTATTTTCATTCTAAAAAGATGCCAAATTACAATCAGCTTCACATAGTCTTGATAAAGGAAAAAAACTTTTAACTTTTCAGGGAGAAGAAGCCCAACTTTCTTGTAGATGTGAAATAGTTGCAGAAAAAGGGCATATTTGACACATGCATATGCTATGTGTAAGTGGGTTTTTGATATTCAAATTATTAATTTAAAAGTCTGTTTCAATAGCTGGTATTGTTTCTAATCATTAACTTTATTATTAGGCTCCAATATGCTTTAGGCTGATATCTTTGATCGTAGGTTCCAGTTACAGTGTTATGCTAGAGGCAGTGCTTGTCAGATGTTAGAAGTTTAGGAGTTTTTCTAATGAGTATATACATATAAATTAAAAAAACCCTAGTAAAGCTGTAATGAAAATTGTAGGCTTGTTTGCTGGCATATTACTTGTGTAGATACTACTAATGTCTCATAACTTCAGTCATGGATGAGTTCTAGATGATTCTTTGTATCTAGAGAAAATTACTTTCCAACTTCTAATAGGTTAGAAGGAACTCATACTGAGTTTTTAATACTTCAGTAGTACTTCTGACATCTCAAAAGAATTTATAAACAATTAATTAAGCCACTTTTGCTCTTCTGATAGAGGCTGAAATTACTGTTTCTTTCTTGGAGGATGAGCTGGGACCTGAGTTGATTAAGGACAACTTCCTCAAAAAGAGGTTAATGTACATCGGGCCCAGAATAAACAACCTTGTCTCTTGCTACTCATCAAAAACTCCATATATCTTAAATGTGAGCTTTGTGACTTAGCAAGTCAAGTGCAGAGAGAAGCAGAACACCAAAATCCTTGTTACCCACCCCTTTTCCCAGCCATGAGGCTTAAACTTTGCTCTTTCTGCAGCCCGCTCTGCTTCCAGTGAAAGTTTAGTCAGAGACTCTTCAGCCAAAGGGCCAAGCTGATGTGTTATTGTGCTGTTACAATTTCTCACCCTGAAATCCATGATAAAGGGGAATGAGCCTCACGTGTATCATTTCATTGATGAGGGCTGTAGGGAAGTGGGGGTTTTGGCCAGGTGTTTGGTTTTCCAGTCCTTGTGACTCAGGTGGTTTGAGATACAGGGGAAAATCCCTTCTGTGGCTTTGTCCCTGCAAAGTTGCCCTCCTGTGCATTGGTGGGGACTGTGGGGAAGGGGCCAAGCAGCCCCTGGAAGAGGGGGACAGACCAAGTTGCTGCTCTGGGGACTTTGATGCCTCCTGTTTCCCTCTGCTTAATGCTGCAGAGCTGTAAGTAATATTTGAGCAGATTTCCAAGTTTCTTGTTTCAATTTGTTGTAATTTATGTCTTGATTCTCTTTTGGGAGGCCTGCAGTACCAAATACTCCCACCATCCTAGTAATCTGCCAGTCACAGGATGCAAGTGCCATTTTTTGGGGTGTGTCATGTCAGACATTATAAACTTTGTGTCAATTCAGCCCTGTTGTTACCCCATTGTCCCCTCCTTGAAAGGTTTTTTAGAATGCCCAGGGGGAAAAACCCCCAAAATTAAAATTCAACTACAAACTACATAAAATTATTCAAAATTTTCACTGCTTTGTAACCAAAAGACAAAAGTAAATATAGAGGTTTCTAGATGGCAAGGGAGATGAAATGAATCTGCACTCTTAACAATAAGGGACTTGAGTGGTGTGATTTCTACCACTGTCTGAATCTTTGAGAGCTCTGTCCTCCGGTTAAAATGGATTACACAGCCATTGAGGGATTCCTGCAGATCTTTACTTTCACCCATTGCCATAGCTGAACAGAAAGCCAACAGAAATTAGCACAAACTTTTGAGTAATTTTATTTTTTTTAATAACTATTATTATTTTGGTTTTTCTAGCAGCATCAGGTGGATAAAAATGGTTCTGTGAGCAAAATAAAAAAAAAATAGATCACAATGTAGAGGCACAGTGACTGTGCATTAAAAACATGGATATCTTCCAGGTACAACCATGCATTGGCATGAGGATACTCAGACTTTCAGTATAAGGCACTCTTGAAAAAGGCAAGTTATGTGATATTTCTGCTTGCTGAAGACTAACTTGTGTCTCCTAATTTTATATTGGTTTGAAGTTATCTAACCCACATCAGAAAATACACATAGTAAAACAGATATTTAAAAAGTTTCTAACACATTTTAAAATAAAATCTAAGGCACAACCTTATGATTGAAAGATTAAATCCTGCCCTAGCCAGTAAAAATAGATTAAAAACATGGGAAACTATTTTAAGCACAGTGTTGGCTGTACTGGGCAACTTTGGTTAGGTCTGTCTCACTCTTGTCAGGGATTAGCATAGTCCAGAAGGCTGCAGTCAGTATGCCAAAAAATCATTATGGCAGGGGTGATAAAGTATTAAAAAATTTATAGGAAGCCAATGTCTATAAATAAAATGAGACAGTAAACCTGTACCTGGAATCTAGAAGTAAGATAAACCTTGGAAACTTGTCATGGATGAAAAAAATAGAAGAAACTCTCAAGGACAGCATCCAGTCCTGTTGAATGCAGCAGGAATTCTGCAACTTTCATCTTTTTGGCCAGAATTTTTTTTTTTATGGAATAGGCCCTCAGCTGGCACATGCTATTTCAGTTTGATGGCTTTCCATGGAATTATGACATGTTTTGACCAAGGAAGAATGGACTCAGTCTGAGGCTTTGCACCTTCTGCAGACCTTTGTATCAATGTGAGGAACTTGGATCATAGAAATGTTACAGTACAAACTAAAAATGAAATCCCCTTGTTACTCTAATGACTTTCACTGGCAACATAAAAATGCTTGTTACTCTTATTTTTCCTTTTTAGTTTTGTTTGCTTGCTTATGTATGGGATAAAAACATCAATTTGTAAAGAATTTACAGATGATCTCTGATCTATGTTGTTGTAAGAGCCCTCATCTGTGTGTAAACCTTCACAGTGTACACACTTAGGAAACAGATGTGGTCTCATTCCCAAGGTCTTTAAAGTCATCGTCCCAAAAGAAGGATGTGGATGTGCCCAAAGAGTTTGCAGGGGCAGAAATCTCAGTATCTATGAGCTTGTATTCATTCAGCTGACAACAGCCAGAAGTAACTGATTTTAACATAATGACTTTGGGAATACATAACAGCTTGAGAAGTTTTTCAATCCAGATTTGTGAAACCCCAGAATGCTGTTAGCACCCATTTCTGGTGGTTTACTACTGTTCTGAGGACTGATGTCATTGTTTCATGTCAGGCATTGTTCATGGAGGGTATGTTGTTATACCACAAACTGCCAGACAAATTTCTGGTGTCTGTTCTCTCTTGGCTTAGGCTCCTTCTCTGTTAAGTAATTAATATTTTCACTTTTTCCAGGAGATGCAAAGAGGTAGTGCTTCTGCAGCTCTTGATTTCTCATATGCAAAATATTTCTGTATGTCTTCTCTCATTCTGACTTAGAAGCACCTCAGAGCCTCTGCCATACATTTGAATTTTCTCTTGATTTGGTTATTCTATTCATTTGTAGACAGTATACTGTAATTATTCTTTGCCCCAGGGGTTTGTTTGTACTGAGTCACTGAAGCTGAATAGCCCTTCCTTATGCATATTTTCTTTGCAGACATAATTTGCTCACTTGATTTATTAGTGTGTTTATGCTACTTATGTTTGATCTTGATTATAAAAAAGTGCTCATTGTTGCCCTGAGTTGTAGATAATGCTTGGCATCCATTAACAAGCTTAATTTAAAGTGTAATTTTAGACTGATCTATTAAAGAGGTAGAAGAGGTGGCGTAGGCTGAAGTGCTCTAAATGAACACTTTTTTTTTTTTTTTTTTTCCCCCCCCCCAGGGATTTAGCATGCTAAGGAACATGCACAGGTCACAGTCTCATGCTGTTTGGTTTAGCTACTGCAAACTTGGTGGCTGTTGACTGTGTGCCCATGTTTGGACCATAAAAGCACTTGGTGAGGATGAGTGGGGCAGAAGATCATAAGGCAACCAGGCTTTAATCAATACACTGGGCAGCCCTGAAGGGCTTTGCACTTGTTTAAATTGCCTTGCAGAAAATTGGTCTGACACCATGGTTTCATGTGCAGCAGCTTTGCTGGCATCTGCTGGAGGGAGGCCTTGGTCCCTGGGACTGTGTGGTCCTGTCCTCTCCTCCTGCTGCCTCTGGGGCTCATGAGACCTTGGTACTCAGCAAAAGTGCTTTTTCTTTTGGCTGATTTATTTTTCTGTAAGATCAGTGATTCACACTGGCTCCTGAAATGGGTCAGAGGACCTACAAAAGTAGTGGGAAATGGGCAACAACATTTGGCAGTGGGTAAGAAAGGCCAATAATTCTTTTGGGTGGAAGCTCATCCTCCTGTGTTGGCAGCAGAGAGCTGCTAGATCTACTCAATGTACCTTTGTTCCAAGTTAGTGCTTGGCCAGGTCAGCAGGTGCTCAGCACCTTGTCAAAGCTGGTGATACTTTGCTGCTTTGAATTCAGGCACTGTGAGAGGATCTCCAGGGAAAGGAGAATCAGGCTCAAACTGCTAAAGTCCAGCACAATGGGAGTTAAAATCACCTCAAGGAACTCTCCTGAGTTACAGAAACAAACCTGACCCAGTGAACCTGTGACTTCTGTGCAGTAATGCTGCCTCTTCGCAGGACTGGAGCAGCAGGAAAAGAGAGGAGCAAAAATGAGGATGAGACTTGTCATGTACAGATTTGTGTATCCTTGTACGCATCTGGTATAACTAAATGTTTGTGTGCAAGGCACATACGATTTTGAAGTGTCAATTTGAGTTCGGGTAACGTTCAATAATCTCTTTTTATTCCCATTTAAAATCCAGCTTAATTAAAATGTGCAGAGTGTTCCCACAATGAGTATTGTTTCTAAGCTGTGTGTCTCTTTCAAATTCCCAGTATAAACAATCCTGTAAATAGGTAATTAAAGCCATCTGCTTCTTGGTAGCCTAGTTACCTTTGCAGCACATTTACATTTTTCTCCCCTTTAACTCAGGGAATTAAGCTGCCATAAATTCTTACTTTAGTGGATGAGCCACTACAAAATAATGCTTATGGAACATAATTTGTCAAGAAAAGACATATTCTGTTGAATTTCTCTTCCAAATAAAGTGTTCTTCATGGCTACACAAAATTGTGCTGTCAGATGACGGACTTACCCATAAACTTTAGTCCAGCACAAGATACTTAAAATAATGTCATCTTGTACTCCTCCTTTTCTATGAAAATACTGCCTTTTATCATGTCATCCAGGGTAGGTACTGATGTCTATGGAGCTACTTTAGGCTAAGAATCTGGACCTGTTTTTTTAGACCCATTTCACAGAGGTGTAAACTCAATTTTTAAAGTTGTTCTTGAAAGTGAATAAAAAGAATTCTGCCTTGTTGTCACCACTTCCAAGTGAGGAAAAAGTGAACCTTTTTTGCAGCAAGATGTCCCCATGCTCTAGCTAGAAACACCAGCAGGAGGGACTTGTACTCTCTGAGAGGGAGTTGCTAGTTATTTTTTCCCCAATAGTAGAGGAGGAACAGTGTCTCCTGAGTCTTCATGTTATTTCAAGCTCTCTGAAACTTCTGTACGTTATTTCTGTGAGAGGAGAAACATTCTCAACCTTCCCTCTCCCTCTCTTAAGAATAGTGAGTTTGCTGTTAATTACCCACTTGTAAAAATCTAGGACAAAATATTACCGTGTTCCACCTGACTGGTATGTTTAAAAAGCAGAGTCTGCTTAAAAGGGAGTGGGACACCCCTTGTCATCACAAATAATACCAAAACCTGGTAAGTAATGTTCACTGTATTGATGGCACTTTGTGAAACAAACCTTCACAACTGAGCCAATTGCACTTTGAAGCACAAGGTAAAGCTATTTGAGTTCTTTACTCACTTAAAATCTTTTAGACACCAAAACAAGAAATGTTGTTGCAACATTTGCTGTCCAGAGGGCTTATTCTGGATCTGGGAAATTAAAAGCCACCCAAAAAACCACAAGAAAGCAGTAAGGTTCTGTCTGGGACCTTCGGTTGTCTTTAATACCCAAGTTAAAGCTTGCTGGTGAAGGGAGCTGGTTGTGTGTAGGTATAATGAATAATTTACTGCCACTTTACCTTTATTCAATAACTACTTCAGGCACTTAAAATAGTGTGTGAACACCTTTAGAAAAAGAAATTAGTACTGCTAGTTGTGTTTACTGTGTAAGGATGGTGACATGATCAGGCAAGCTGAGTATGTATAGTCTTCATCCTGAGATAGTAAAACACCCTCATAAATCAACAAAAATTGGAAAATTAATCTTAATTATGAGATTCCTTATTTAATATAAATAGCAACCTTGTAAAGGGTTTCTATTGTTACGTTATTGGGAGTTAAGGCCCACATAAAATACTTTCACATGACTGAGACATTAATGTGTGATAATATATTTGTTTTTTTGGGTTATGACCAACTGAAGCTTGATTTATACTTTTGTTTGCTCTGCGGGTAATACAAAAGCAGCTTTTGGATTTACATTTTAAGAACTTGTTCATAATTTTTTAGTCTGGTGGTGTTTCTGTGCCACACACAATTTTCTGCAAGAATATTGTGTCTTGAGGGCACTTGGCATTTGGTTTAAAGAAAACTGGTCTTCAATTCCAGTGGTTATGGTCTAGTTTACAAATAGGTGTGGAAGAAAAAGCCCACCAAGCTGAAAATATTGAAAATCCTTTTGACACTCAACCATAACAGAGTGACTTGCAGAGGGTGGAGTTTCTCCCAGGAGAACTGGCACATCGTTGGCCTTTGGCTGCATGTGCAGGGATTGCTTGCAGGGTGGGAGAGAGAGGAAAGCGGGGGCAGAGCAGAGCTGGCTCAGAGGCTCCAAGGAGGAGTCTCCTCTGTGAAGAAATGCTGCCATGGACCATTAGCAGTCCTTGGAAGGCAGGAGGGGGAAAGCAATGTTATTTCTTTTTTTTTTTCTTTTTTTTTTCTCCTGCAATTTTGGGACCATATGCTAGAAATAAAATCTGCAATAAGAAAAAAGAGTTCTTCTTAATATCAGTACAGACAAAATGTTTGCACTGAGGAGGTGAGGGATACTCTCCTTGTGAATGCCACCTCTTCCTTCCTGAATCTGAAGGAGCCTACAAGGAAACCAGAGAGGACTCCTCAACTAGAACTGTAGTGATAGGACAAGAAGTAATACATTCAGACTGAAAGAGGGGAAATTTAGTTTAGATATATGGAATAAATTCTTCACTGTGAGGGTGGTGAGACTCTGGCACAACTTGCTCAGAAGAAGCTGTGGATGCTGCATCCTTGAGAATGTTGAAGGCCATGTAAGGTGGGGCATTGAGCAGCGTGCTCTGGTGGGAGGTGCCCCTACCCGTGGCAGGGGGGTTGGAATGAGATGATCTTTCAGGTCCCTTCCAACCCAAACCATTCTGTGATTCTATGGTTCTTCTGGAGAAGATGGGAGTCTAGGAAAGAGCAGGTAATTTTGATGGAGGCCAGGTGCTGGAGGTCTGTGTCAGGAAATATTGTTCCTGATGAATGGGAAGGAGTTCATGTGCAATTATATGTGCAAACACATTTTCATTTTTGTCAGGGCTGGGAGCATCTTTTCATATTCAAAGCCTGAAATACCATCAGAAACACAGTGAGGGTTTCGGTTACCTTGGGAATATTGGGAGAAACAATTAGTTCATAAAACACCCTGAAGATGAAAGTTCCTTTATAAATCCTACCTCCATTGTTATAGTCACCAAGAACACTGCTGAGATTTCTATTTTGTTTGAGAGCCAGACTTTCAACAGCTATAAAATAGCACAGCTAGGTGCTTTCCAGTGATGCTTCTTTTAATTTGCATTTGCAGAAGGTCTGGTTTCCTTGATTCAATGATGCTACAAACTTCCTTTGTTTAAAGTTCCTTCCTGTTTAAAGACTTTCTCTTGTATTTACAGCAAAGAATTTGTTTTCTTAATGATATCCACAAAAATATATGGGCCAAATTCTGCCTGTATATTACCTCACTGCAAATCACAGTCATTGTATTGCTTTCAGTATATTTTATCTGGTCCCCAGCTGTGTAGCTGAAAAGAGTTTGATCCTGTTTGTCTGTAGAGTTTCCAGTGTGGACTTCTGCAAATATTGTCTCTTTGTAACCAGTGAGCATTTTCACATCAGTTTAGTAACCCTGACTACAGTGGAGCTATGCCTGTTTACTCTTATTTGCACCAAATTTGTGTAAAGATTCTTGATGTTATTTTTCAAACAAAGACAGTTGGGGATTTTAACTAGAAGTGGAATAAATTAAGACCTTTTAAGTGGGAGCTTTGGCTTCTTTGAGGGAATTGTGTGATTAAAGTCTCTGGTATAAATTGTATTGTCTTCTGTATGTAAGACAGAGACATTTTTTCCAACAGTTCATATTCAACATAATTTTCCACCAAGGAGACTGCAGCAGCTTGCCAGAGTTGTCACACGCCTTGCTGTCTTTGAACTTCTTCCTTGGAAGCTGCTGAAATCCTTCATGCGACTGCTCCACTTGGGCATAATCCAGGAAGAGCTTTCTCCAGCTGTTTTGGTTTATTATGTATTGGCTCCCAGAATTTGAGATCACAAGTCAAGCAAAAAGGCTAAATGTAGATGCATACAGAACAGCCAGCACTCTGAGTCTGTGCTCCAGGAAGCCCCCCCTGACCTGTTCTCAGTGCTAACACTGCTCAAGTTGCTTTTAGTGCCCCTGGGATTTGGGCTGTTGATGATAACAGGCCAACAAATGTCATGCTGCATTTATAGGACAAAGGAAAAGCAAGCAGTAAAAAAAAAAAATCTTCTTTTCCTCTATATTCACTGTATAGGGAGAGGAGCCCATTCCACACATCCTCCCTCACAAGCTAGAAATGAAGTGCTAAAGCTAAAATCTTGGCACTTAGGAAAACAGGAAAGAGGAAGGCTGAGGTCCAACACAGTGAGATACACATCTCTGCTACACAATAATTGTTACTATTGCTTTCAGTCGTGTATGTCCATTTGTATACTTAGGATAGGTTTTCTTTTGTTCAAATTCAGGGCATTCAAGCTTATCATCATGTTCTTATGGGAGACATGCTCCTATTTTCAATTTTATAAGAAAAACACTATCTTATTCTTAAGGCAGAACTGTCAGGTAAAGAAATATGACGAGGTAAATGAGGTTTATGCAGGTTAGAGTAGGCTCCCCGTTGTTCTAACTGTGGTAAGGTGGCAACATGTCTCTAGTCCCCTACTGGCAAGGCAGCAGGTATTTTCTGCCAGAGTAGAACATCTTCTATCCATGAAGATCCAGGTATTAGCATTCAGGACTGTCTCAGCTTTGCTGTCTGATATTTAGTTTAGTTCTCTCTCTTCATCTATCCCTGTTTCTTCTTCACCCTCCCCCTGGTTTGCAGTGTTGTGTTTTGGGATCAGCTGGGTGATAAATAAATAATTGAGAGGATAGCATTTGTTCTTCATTGCATCAGAAATCCAAGTTTGGGGGAGTGCAGAGAAATGGAAAGGTTAAGGTTGGAATGGCAGTGTTTGTATTTGGGGGGCCCAGAAGGGAAATGCAGCAAGGAAAGGATCTATAAGCCCATGTGTTGGTGGTTCACAGGCCAGCAGCCCATTGAGACCCCACTACATCTGCCTGCAGTTTCACAGAACACTCAGCTATCCAGGTGAAGAGCTGTGAACAATTTCTAATGGCTTGCAGAGGTCGGACAGGGCAAAGATGTTGATCACTGTCAGCTTCAGAAGGGTACAAAAAAGGCACAAACACTTCAAATGCTTGGTTGCACACCAAACGAGGAACCTGGGGGCATAAGGAGCTCTTGGTGTCCCTTGTCCTTCCTGGCACCCTCCAATAGATCCTGGAGCTAATAGCTGGACACAAGCACTGTTGGGCCCAGTGGCTAGATGGATTTCTTGGCACTGCCCACACTGGTATTTCTGAATGTGAGAGTGAAATTCTTTTCATTTCAGTTTTTGTAATAAAAAAATAATTATCTGTCCATTCTATGTTGCTGTTATGGTTTTGCAGCAGCATTTCCTTCGAGATGAGGACCATCAGTAATGGAAGATGTCAGGATTAGGGTGTTCTAGGATTCCAGGCTAGTCCAGCTAAGAGTTTAGGCAAGCACCTCTTCTTGCAGAAATGAACAATCCCAATTAATTAAGAAGATTTTTAAGTGCTTTCCTGAACTGTCTTGCAGGATCAAATACACTTTCTTCCTGGAGCTCTGATTTATTTTTCATGTTATTCTATCTTTTATGATATAAGAACAACGCTCAAAAAACAGCTGCTGTGAAGACTTAAAGATCTCTATAATTCACATGTTCCAAACTCATCAGTCCTAGGATACTTTTGTTCCTTTTACAAAGCAGGATGAGTAAAGGACATGCAAAATTCTTTAAGATGCTATTTTAAAATAAAGAACTCCAAAGGAAGAGAGGAAGTTTAATCCTTTCATAACTCAGGAAAAGTACACCAGATTCATGCAGATAATCAAGCAACTTCTCTACACTTTGAGTGCAGAATGTGACTGCCTCTTTCAGTAACATCTAAATGCTTTATGACTTGAAAAGCTATTGTCATGTTTTTGTATATATCATGGGGAGGCTTAGGAAAGCTAACCTTAACTAGTATATATACATTTTATGTGAGCTGTTGTGCTGTTTGGTTATCATAAAGTGAGTGGTTGTTGCTTGTGCTCCTCCGTGAATGGTATTTTAAGTGTAACTGACAGAAGGGATGAGCCATGTGTAAGTCTTGAAAAAAATCTTCTCTGTTTATTGAGTGGAATTGGAGAGCTTCATATGTAGTGATTTTGTAGTAAGTGAAGCAGGCCTGTCTTTGAGCAAATACCCAGTTTGGGAATGGTCATATACTCTGACAACTGTGCCCAGGAGTTTTTGAGATGGGATATCTCTGTCCTAGTCTGACCACCTGCTGTTGCAGCTTTCCTGCGTGGACGAGTCCACATATGCACTGCATGCCTACCACACATCCCAGTTCCCTGTATTTCAGCTGCAGAAGCTTTGGGAGGATCAGGCAGTATTGGCTCAGAAAGAAGGAGGTGAACAGAGTGTGATTAAAAGTGGAAGAGAGAGTGTGGGTGACTGTGTGTGGTGTAAGCCCTGTCTTCATGGTCGTGCCCTCCAATGGCAGAGAAGATATCCACCCTTAATGCTGGCAATGAAGCCTGAAAAACAGTAGGATGGAAGAATCCTTTTTTTATCTTCCTGAAAGAGTGTTGCAAAATGTACTATAGTGCTAATCTCGACTCTGGTGCAGTCAATAGGAACTTTTTCTTTCCTTTTTCCCCCCTGAACTAAGTTTTTCTCCTTTCTGTGTATGTGTCAGACAGTATTTTCTCTGAGACATATATACCCACAGTTACAAGTCTGAATAAATAGCTCATACATTGCTCACCACTTTAAATTTTCTCCTGTACCTTGCAGTCATTAAAGTGCTGCCTAGAAATTGGAAATTTTAACTTCTGTGGTGAAAATATTCTTTCACTTATTTCAACCTGGATAGGCTACATTTCTATGTGCTTGACAGTTGTGCTCACAAACAGTAGTGGGCATTTGAATGTAACAGGTGGAAAAAAAGAGAAAAACCAAACCCATTTACTGGCAAAGTCGTCTCCTAGTTGTCCTGTGTGCTCGCCTCAGTGAGAGACAACACAGATCTGGCATCCAGGGACAATGAAGAAAGTAATCTTTTTATATCTGAAACTGTTCCATCACTTTGAATTTTGATATTTGCATCCTTGATCTAGTGAAAAGATTTTACCCTTGAGTAAATAATGTCTCACTGTGAACTTATGGTTCTAATTTGAAGCATCACCATTTCTTTTCTTATTCCTGATTGCAGTGGTTCAGCTTCTTTTGTCACAATTATTTTTGTCTGTTTACAGGGTTGAAGTCCTGTCTTGTAACTAATATCTCCTGAGCCCATGTGGTAATGTAGATGAGCTAGTTCTTGTTTTCCCCTCACCCCAACCCTGTTTTCCTTTACAAGATAAGGCCATCCCCCCATCTTTTTGCAAACCATGCTCAAAGCATGCTCTGTGCTCAAGTGTGATTGTTTTTTTTTTTTTTTAAAAATTACATTTGAGAGGAACACCACAATGTAGATGTCAAGTACAGGTGCTGAACATGTGAATTGGCATATTTTCACCTGTTTTGCTGCTGACGGACTATTGCATCTTAGATAGGTTTAGGATTTTTATCATGACTTCACATTTGGTAGAAATGACTTCAGACTTATGAGGTGTCCAGGGTCCTATAAACACTGATTTATAAACTTGTTTAAACAAACATTTCAGTATGTAGAGACAGTGTGCACCAGTCATGGAGTGTTACCTTCCAATGTGCTTTCCTGAAATTTAAAACCACTATATATTGTTGCTAAACTTCATTGTTAGAGGATTAAAACATTTCTGTATGCTTTTAAAAATGATTTTAAGCATTATTTTATTTGAATTGGAGACCTGTTTTTTATTTACTTAACATTTATTTATATAATCAGTACTCAGACCTTTTCTTCTACACTTAAACACAGCCTATGGGGTGGTTAATATGTATTTTAGTTGTTAGCTTTTTTCCAAGTAATTGTATGGTTCTGTATGTTGCACCTTCAGGCTTCAGCCAAAGGGCTCCAATGCAAAAGAACAAAAGTCAGTTTTTGCCTTCACCTCAAACACTACTTTTGTGCTTACCAACAAGCCTGTTCTTCCCATGTGGTTGGCAGAATAACTATAAAAAGGGTATAATGCTGCTGTAAATTAAGACAGTTGTTTCCAGTGAGGTTTTGTAGTATTCCCTTGTCATTGTCCTTGCTGATGAAACAGTCTTTGGGGCTGGAATGTCTCCCTGTCCTTAGTGTGACTTGCTGCCAGAAAACGAGCGCCATATGTTGTATTTAGTTTAACGAAGTTCTCGGTGTGTTATCTGTGTCATTATTCCTTCTGTAACATATTTCTAATGTGAAATTATGTTAGGAAATTGGAAGGACTGAAGAGTCCGTAAAGATGGCAGAGCTGCTCCTCAGAAACAACGAGCAAAGCCCTGTGGATGAGGTTTGCAAGCCCTGGCTTTGTGCCCTTTAGGTGACAGTACAAAACAAAGCTTGTGCATTCTGACTACTCAGAGACCCAGGGGGAAAAAAATCCATTGCCAAAGGATAGGACTAGACTACTATTTTAGCTGAAACTAATTGTAATCAGTAGTTAGATTTTATTTTGTGATCTCACTCTGGAGGTATGATCCTGTACATATCATTTGCTTGTCTTATAGGTGAAAAAACCTTTGTTTCATGTTTGTCTTAATAATGGGTAATGTTCAGCTCTCTGGCTTGCAAAAATGTTATGCAAAACATTTCCTGTTTTCTAACTAGCTCTAGTTCTGAGCTTGGAGACAGCTTTTGGCACTTCTCATCTGAGGAATTCAAACAGCTTCCCAGCGTGCTTTTATGACCTGCTTAGTATACAGGGACTTGGAAGCAAAAGTGGATGTAAACCACATTTTAGGGAACAGGCTTTACGTATGTGTTCCCCCTCCTGCTTAGTTGGTCTGAATTTCGACAATTGATATGCTTTCCAGGGTTTGTCCCTGCTTAGGTCTTGCATTGATTGCTGTTAGTGGCAGCAAACTCTTCATTTCAAGAAGCTGTTTTCAGGTATCTCTAGTCCACATCTCAAAAAATAAGGGACATTCCCCAGCTCCAAGACTTACTTTTAAAAAGACACCTAAGCACTGAGTGAGTTGGGGCTGTTATGTTCATGTATGAGCAGCCTTAAGAGCTCATTAGTTTCTCCTCTATCACCAAAAAGCTATTTTTTGTGATACTAGTCCTACCTAAACCAGAGGTACAGAAAATCTCGGTCTTGTGAGAAATGAAGGTTTGCAATAATTCTGTGTTGATTTTTAGAAGAGAGCAGATGTTGGGAACATGCTCTGTTAAGCTTTTAGATGTATATTTAGGAAAGTAGAAACCTTCATGCTTGGTCCTGAGCAGCAGTCCCTTCATCACTGGATCTTACCATGGCATGGTAAGAAGCAGACATTTCAGCAGCAATTCCAGAAACTCCCAAAGAGACAATTGTTGCACAGTCCTGCCCATAATAGACTCTTCTTTGCTTGTGAGTGATGGATGGCATAAACCTCAAGACTTGACTTACTCATACTGGTTTTAACATCTGTGCCCCAGTAACACTCATGGCAATGTGCTCTGCAGATTAACAAAGTATTTTCTTCTGCTTCTTTTACTGTCTGGTTGCTTCGCCACACCAAACCAAACATGCGGTTCAGCCCCATGTAAGCCTTGCAGATGTGACTCACTGAGATGCCTTCAGCTGTGGTGAACCAGAGATGAGCTGTGAGGCTACACACGTTGTTCTGAAGGCCAGAGAAAATAAGCTATTAAAAGCTTTCTAGGAGAAGGATGCATCCAAGGCTGAAATTAATATTTGGAAACAGGCAGATCAGTTCAGGTTGAAAATGAAGAAGGCAAAGGCAGCACGAGCCACAGTGGTGGGCACAGTACAGGCTTCTGCAGTTTGTGCTCTAGCTGATTGCAGGTTATTCCCTTTGTGTAATTTCCTAACTTTATTACACAGCTGACATATAAAGCCTAAGTGACCAGTTAGAATTGATGCGTGAATCCTGAAAGTGCCTTAAAAAAAGAGTCTACACAATAGTTTTAGTTTAATGGGCCAGAAGAGAGGAGAGTGTGTGGGTGCACAGGGGAAAACTGATACTGAAAGTGCTGTTGCAGTTCAGTCTCTTCCAGCTCCCTCCTGTGTCAATTCTGCCACTGCAGAGACCTGGTGTTAATTTGCATATCAGTCAGAGGGTATAAATAGCTCAGAAAGGGTCTGGCATCTCGCACTTTACTCATCATTCCTGAATTTGGCCCCTTGAATCCTCCTGAAGAGCTTTGATTTGTAGGGGTGACTGCTGTGTGATGGAGCTCTGTGCCTTGCAGTGGCTAAAACGGGGACAGCTGGGGAATTTCGCCAAATCTGATAAATCTATTGATAAAATGTGCTGTGACAGTCCTTTCTCAGACATAGGTGCACACTGAGGACACAGGCTAATCCCATGAGTCGCCTTGCTTTTAATAGCAGGTTGCTGCCGTTCTATCCTGTTTTAATCTATATTGTTATCTCTGTTTATTATTATAATTGTATATTATTAGGGGTAGGAATTTCATAAAACTGCAAGCACCCGCATCAGCTTGTGCTTTCACTCAAAGGCCAGCATAGGCAGGCAACTGTGTCACAAGCTTTCTGAACACAAATGATCTGCCAGGCTAGGTCTTCCACTCTCCAGGTAGGGGTCTTCGTGGATGCCCAGGGAATGCCCTGATGACTTGGGCATCAGGATAAATATGGCTTTTAGATATTTGTTCTCAAGTGACAGACAAGCTGAATTATGAAGAATCAATGAAGTGAGCAAAGAGAACAAAAGTTCTTAAGACCGGTACAGGCTAAAGTCTTGAGATAACTTTAAAAATAATTCATGTACACATGACCAAGGCGGTGTGGGTTGCTGCTCTTAGGAATAATTTTCAACAGTGTGTGAACAGCTGTAAACAAATTTTGAAGGTTAGAGCAGACAGACATGTTTAAGAGCAATATAACCACAAGTGGTACATTAGAAATCTTAATCCATGTCAGAAATTATAGTTCATGTCTCTGCATGGTAAGGGACCCTCTGGGACCTGTAAAACTGTTTTCTGAATGTTGCATGAGAAAAATCATAAATAAGCTGTGTTGGTGTGAAAAATCTACATTATAAGTGATGAGATCCTTTAAAATAAGGAGCATGGAGTTTTCCTTATTTACTCTTTGAACCTGAAGTATTGATATCCATGGTGGATTTAGCATCTTCCCATTGTAAATTTCTAATAATGGAGTGTGGGGGGGGGGGGGATTTTTTTTTTTCCCAATAGTCCCCTTTATTCCCTCCCAAAATTCTGCAGTGTTGCCTGCTAAAAGACCTGGGTTTTTGAATGAGTGTCCTTGTGTAAGATTTCTTATAAAATAGCAGGAGCAGGCAATATTTCAAAGTCCTCTGAGATTAAAATTTTAAAAGCTCTTATTTTTGTGTAGATTCCTCCTAAGAGGTCTCTCTGCTGAGATGTGTATTATGTTTTAGCTTTTGAGGGTGTATTTTTTTTGTTATTAAAATGCTGATATTTTTCTAAGGTTATCGTAGCTTGCTGTAGGAGTGCTGGGTTGGAATTTAAATAAAAACTTGGGGACTGGCAGTGAGGTGGCTGTCAGGCAGCTGCTTGATTTCTGGCTGCTTGCAACCCCCACTCTTTCTACCTTTATTTTTCATACAACTCCCTATCTATGGGTGGGATTTACTTGACTTAATGTCAGCTTTCTAGCATCCAGTCTGAACTAGTCATCTGGATTCCCTCTGTAGTTAATGGAAAGAGATAAACACCTCCAGACAGTGTCTTATCTCAGAAAGGTGAGATAAACCTGCTTTTGGAGATGTGTATCCCTTCCCATTGACAACAGAGGAATCCTGGAGAGGTAGTTCAGGCTAGATGCCTATCTTTAGATGACTGGAGTTAGGCAGGCTGTTCACTGCTTACCCGAGGTGTTTTTGAATCAGACTTTCTAGTTATGGACTGATAGCAAGGGAAGCAGTTCCTCTAACCCGATACCTTGTTACGCCATTGGCCCTCAGTGAAGCTTCAGGTATTTCTGCAGAGGCTGGTCAGGATGTGAAGTGGACTGGGAGACTCCTGAGAACAGCAGCTCACAAGAGGAACGGGAAGGTGTTCCCTTGACTGCGACACTGGTTTAGGGAAGTGTGTGTTCAGCTCAAACATGCAATTCCAGACTGATTAGGGGCTCATCTCGCTGCTCTCCACATCATTCCTGGGCAGACAATAACATTTTCCCTCTCTGGAAGGAGCATTTGAGGAATTAAGACCGAGGTGTTAAGCGTGCACAAAACCAGGAACACCAGTAACTGCAGAGGCGGAACTGGGATTGCTGTGAGCGGGCAGGAGCTGCCTGTCGCTAGCCCAGACTTTCAGATGCTTTTTAATAGCAGAGATCACATCCTCACAGGAATGAGAACCTCCCCAAACCATTTATAGCACACCCCTACGACAGCTAGCAGTTGCTAACAGGGAAACCAAGGAAAAATGACTTTGAAGATGCCCGTGATGGGAGGCAGCTGCTGTTGACAGCAGGTTGCATGTGGCACTTTGCATCAGATCTCCGTAGGCACCTGGGCACAGACCCCCTTGGCTCTTACCCCTCAATGCCTCGGCTGATCCGGTGCCCAGTTATTGCTGCGTGTCCCATGGATGAGCCTGTTAGCCCAGGAATTGCTGCACAAGAGATTATTTCCCTCAGTGGGGAAATAAACACAGACTTTTCTTCTTAAGAATGTAAGTCAGATCAGAATACATAGAAAAATAAGTGTGTGAGCATGTAAATATTACTCCTGCATATGCATGTTACCGTTGGCTCTTATGGCTGGAAGATTATCAGCTCTGTATCCTGTGACTCTATACAGTAGAAAACACTTCACATATTATCTTTTCATGTATACTTTTTTTATCATCAGGACCCCTGTAAGCCAACGAAGCTGCTGGAAACAGATACAGCTTCTTTACAACTTACATGTATTATTTTGCAGTCACAGAAAACAGAGGAAAAAAACAAGTGAAACCTAGGAATTTACTGAAGACTGTGCTTTCATTTTTATTAACATTAAAGCAAGAGTAACTGCCCTGCAGAATATGAAAACAACAGAAATCTATTTCCCAAACTGATATAATGTGAGAGAAAGCCCATCTGCACACTGAATAAATATGGATTATATAGATACCAAAGGCAACATTAGAAAATTAGTGAATTGCTATTACCTGTAGCATAAGACCAATAAATATATAAAATGGCTGTTAAAACTACATAAAAATGTTCTCTTGTATTCTAAATTTCTAGATTACGTTAGTAAAACCATACTAGTTGAGATCACAGCTCTTTCTTTGTAATTAAAATACCTAAGTGATGTTGATGTCTGCACAATCTAGTGCATTTTTCCCCTTAACGCACTTTCTGTACTAAGAGGAGATAAAATAACATTTATGGGGAAGTCGAAACCAGTGTCAATGGGTAAAAACACCACAAGATGTCACTGCTAACCTGGCAAAACGGCTGCTGCTGCCAGGCTGCGAGACAACATGTTATTAATTTATAATAAAAGATATCTGACAGCTTTATTCTGATGAATTATGGGAATCCAAAGCGTAATTCCAAGTCTTTGGTTTATAAATTGTCATTGATTTTAATGTTCTTTGTAAAGTTGTGGCACGCAACAAATTTTCCTGCCAAAAGCTGTTAAATAAATAGTCATCCTTTGCTCCGAAGAGTACATTGAACTTGTTAGAGTGATGAGCAGAACGAATTGATGGTTGTCCATAAACCATTTATGACAGAACTCACGGCAGCAATTCAAACAATTATTGAATGTATTTATTATAGGTTTGAGTTTGGTTTTTATTTTTTTTTGAATACTCAACTGAACCGAGAGGAACAGGCACAGGTAATACAGCAGAAATTCTGCACCGCTTTTCCCAGACGCTTCATCTTGAGTGAAATATGGCTGGGGCTGCTGCAGGACTTCTGAACAGCACATCTGCCTTCTCCCTGGAACTGTCTTATTTCCCAGCATAGGAGATCTGGCACTATGAAAGTATATTTCATACCCTCTGGAAACAGGCGGTTATCGTACAGAGAAGCATATTTTCCCTTCTAAGCATTAACTACAAACTCTTCGTATTTTCTTGAAAAAGCTTAAAATGAATTGTAATATTCAGAATTAATTTTAAACTAAAATATATCTATTTTGGATAGCACTATCTATAGAGCCAAAGCTGTGGAAAATGTACCTTTTCTTATATAATGTCCATCATTAAACTCAACAATTACACATAATCAGCTCTGGGAGGAAAAAAAACCCCAAAACAACAAATTGCCAACAAACACATTTCCAAACCTTTGCCCTTGATCTAGGTCTGAAGTAGGATCAAATTCCCTTAGTGATTTAAAGAGCCAGCAAAGTGTGTGAGGAGTTTGGACATGGAAGTACTGAAAGACTGGTTTAAAAACAAAAATCAGGTTGCTTATATGATACTGCTAACCAAAAATAGAAAGTGGAGGTGCTAGAAATCTTGCAAGTAAGCCTGGTAAAGTTTGCAGCACCATTTTGTAGAGACAGGGACAGATCCCCAGGTTATATAAATCAATTTGTCTCAAAGTTTGGGGGGAAAAAGTGCTTTACAGCAGCTGAACGCAGGGAGCAAAGTATGTTTTGTCAGTTCACTAAAGCTGCATGTACACAGACTCTTATGCTTGATTAAAGAAATTATGATCTTAAACTTTAGAATTTATACATCCCTGTTTTCTAGAATCTTGGCAAGGTTTCAGTTCATGTGTGTAAAATCAGGTGCAGCAACGTTCTTGCCTGATATTTTTGCTTTTATCAAAGGAATAACTGAACCAGCAATTTTCTGGGTTCTGCTTATTTGTGGAACTGTCATTTCCAGATATGGTACATCAGCCTGAAATTTGAATGTATTTTGTCCAAGAGGCTGCCACAATGTGAGTAATGTGTACCTGTCGTGATTTTGGAGGTTTTTTCCTAGTTTAAAAAAAAAAATTAAACCAAAAAGTTTGGAACAGAAATAAAGAAACAAATAGAAAGTTTTAGTAAATCTGGCTCCTACTGACAGCTTCTCTGGAAATGTTATGGCCTGACATATAAACACTGTATTTACCAACATTTCAAAATGCAGCCTATAATCCCCCTGCACTTATTATTTTAATAATGCTTTTTATTGCAAGTTACAGACAAACAGACAAATGTTTGAACACAGGCTACACTGTGTGGCTCATAGGTAAGGACAGATGCCGACACACTTAAAAAGCTTTTAGTTGCATAGATTTAAAATACATTTGGATTTCAGTTCTGCCAAGCTACAGCAGTGAGGGGGAAAGATTTGTCAGTATACATTTATGTACATTTTTAGTATATGGGAGGGTTTAGTAAATGTGTATTATAACTGAAGTTTTATGAATGCTTTGTTAAAATTGCTGCTTGCCTTTGCCTGGTGCGAATCCCACTTCTAGCCCGCGGCAGATACCTCTGGGCACTGGAAGGTGCTGCAATGCCAGGGAAAGGGAGATGCTTTGCTGTTTTGGGGAAAGTGGGGAAGTTTGCACTGACACCAAACGCTTTGCCAGTAATTCCTCTGCACTCGGGTTTGCAGCTGAGGGTAGGTTTGTGCAACCCCTCTCTAAAATCCCTGCAAGAAAATACAGCTGATTCTCCCAATTTAACATTTGAAAACTAAATAAACAGAACCTTCAAATCCTTAGACATCTAACGAATGTTAGCAAAATAAACAAAACCCACAAAGCAGACAGGTTGAGTGAGACATGATTTCTAGAATCCGTGTCTCTGAGGAGTACTTGGAAGTATTAGATCTCATTTCACTGTGCAGCTTTTAAAGGAAACGGCTGGGGCACGATCGGCTGATGGTGTAAATCATTCTTGTTTCTTAGAAACTAGTGGAGCTAGGATGATTTACTCCAGCCGAAGCTCTTGTTCCCCTGAATGTAGTCAGATTTGTCTGTGAGTCTTTCAAGCTCAGGAGGAAAAAAAAAAAAAGAGAGATTAAAATCTTTCTGTACCTGTTTTTCCCTTGCATTGGGGAAAAAAAAGAAATTAAAAATGAAAGGATCCTCTAACCCCATCCCCCCAAAACCTGAAAAAAATGTTCCACACAATTTTTATGGGACCTCTGAGAACCCTGAATTTTAAAGTAATCTTTTTTGATGATTTTAGACAGACCATTAAGCTGAGGATAAAAGTCCCTCTGTTCAATATCTGGATACATTAAGCATTAGGCTTAAAATTTACAGCTTTCATTTTGACAAGGAAAATGACACGTTTGGTCTCAAGTGCTACCTTGAACTGTTTTTCAACATTAAGACAGGTTGTCAGTCCGAGGGGAGGAGGTCTGTGCACCAGTGGCAGCTGCTGCTGCTCTTGCTGTGTGTACATACAGGGATGGAAAGACGCGGCGTTTCTGCCCGTCAAGAGCTGCAACTCGAGAATGCTCTGGCTTTTTTAAAGCAAAATTATGCTGATCCAGGGGAAGGCAGAAAGCAAATGGGGCATCATTTCTGACTGCAAAATGAGTGCTTCATCCAAATATTTGGAAGAATCAAAGACACATGAAGAAGGAAAATCAAGAATCATATTTCTGAGAAAGCTTTGGGGATTAAAGTAATGAGGAGTTTTATTTCCAGCTTCCCTGGTGCTGGTATTCCAAAATGACTTTCTCTTCCCAACATCTGTGAGGATATTTTACCAAGCAGAAACCACTTTCAATTTTGTCCTATGTCTGAAAGACAGAGAAAAGCAGACTTGTTTATTGGCAGTGTTTTCAGCTTGCTAATCGTGAAGATTCAGCAAGATCTGGTTAGGAATCAGAGAGAGATACGTCTACTACATTAATTCAAGGCACAAATGCATACAGCTGGTTTTAATAGTACTTTGCATGGAGAGAAAAGCAGTCCAGGTCGTTCAGTAGTGGATTGTATTTGCCGTCTGTAGGTATTTCTTCTGAGCTTTACCAAGGCTTGCCGCTACTTTTGTTTGGAGGATTATAAGAATCTTGAATAATCTCTCTAATTTAAGGAAGGGCTGAGGGGCAGTGACCACCCCACGCAGGATCACATACTTGTCTTTGGGAACCTGCAGGACTGTCTCTGTTAAGGAGTGTGCCCACCTCGCTTGCAGGTGGCAAGTCAGGTTTGATGGACAACACCACAGTACAATGACTTTGTGTTTTAGTGAGGCAAACTTTGAAACAAATTTACATTAAGTTTATTTGATGGTAGTGGGTGATAAGACCACACCAAGAAGGGATTAGACTTTGGTTGCTTTGCTGAAGTCAGTGAGTTGAAGGGAACAGAAATTAATCCATTAATTGACCATCTTTGAAATGAAAGTAGAACTGGAAAATAAAACAACTGTATAAAAATGCCTCTGGGGTTTTCCCATGTGAGCAGAGCTAGCAACTGCTGGCAGCATATATGTCCTGATAATGGCCACAAATCTTAGAGTAGAAAAGCTTTGATAACCACAGTCAAAGTATCTCAGAAAGATCTGAAGCACCTACAAAATTCTTCTCTAGCTTCCAGAGGCAGCACATGATCAGGCCATGTAAAAACAAGCAGCATATGACTGGTTTGCTGGCATTAATCTACTTTTATTGTCCCTGTTTTTATTAACTTCAAGAGTCTTGTGATATATCTGATACTTGAAAAGAAGGACAGCAAACAAAAGGAGTTGTTGTTTGTTTATTTAATTCTTTTTCCTTGGAAGCAGCAAAATATTAACTCAGTGTGAGTACACTAGGCTGTTGTCTGTGATTCTTCACACAGTCAAGAGAGAGCTGACCCACCACCACAAATACCACTCACATGTTTTTCAGAGACATTAAATAGGAAAATATCATCTCTCAAGTCACAAGAGAGCTGAGAAAGTGAGCCGTAACAGGGTCAATTAAACAGGCTTAATTACGATGGAACTTGTGAGTGCTTGCAACCCCTTTGGGTTCAGGTTTGCAGCCTGATTCAGGATAGTGGAGCGGGTCAGACTTATAAACACTTCCATGCAAAAAACTGCAATTTGATGATCAATAATTCAACTTAAAGAACACTTACTGTCACTCCTTTATTTCTAAAACATGACTGAAAATACCTAAATGTTTTAAAGTCAGCTGGGCTCAATGAACTGCTGCTTGGGAAAGATGAAATAGTCCCAGAGCTGTCACTGGCTTGTCTTTGAGAACCAGATGAGACACAAAAGTATAGGAAAGGCATCTATTTTGTCAATGTTTGGGAGGAGAAAAGGAGCTGGGGTGTTTTGGTCTTGTTGTATTTCCTTACATTGGTACAGGTAACCAATGAGATGCTGTGTTAGCACAGAGAAGTTAACAAGATGAATAGCCACCAAATGGATTTGTCAAGAGCAAATCATGTCAAAACAATCTAATTTCCTTTTGTGAGAGGGTATTTGATCCTGTGGATAAAGGAAAGGCAGCAGATGTCATATTTTCACTTTCTTCAGGCTTTTGACAGTGTCTCTTGTGACATTTTGATAAGTAAGATAGGAAACTTAATATTGGTGGAATTACTGTAGATTGGGTACAAAATCAATTAGAAAACTGAATGTGGAGTATTATCAGGGGCTTGCTGTCAAAATAAAAGAGTGGATTGAAGGTGTTCTGCAGGAGCCTGTCCTGGGTTTAGGACTGTTCAATATTCAATTGCAATTTGGCTGACAAAACAGAGCATGTTTATTAAATTCCCGTATGACATGGTGCTAGAGGTGACTGAAAGCACATTGGAGGCCTAAATTAGAATAAAAAATAATCCTCATCAAAACTGATTTGTAGTTTGAAAGAAATTAAATGCAATTTGATAGGAAGAGCTGCAAGTGTCACACTGAGGCTCACATGGCTGGCTGCAGAAGTCTGAGAGGGGCGAAAAGCCTTTGACAGAAGTTCTATAGCACAGGATCTGAGCTATACTGTAGAGCATAAGCTAAACATAAGTGAGTGCTGTCGTGCTATTGTGAAAAAAGCAAATATTATACTTGGAAGTATCAACAGGAGTGTGGCTTACATGACCCACAGAATTTTCCTGCTTTATTTAGCATCCGTAAGACCTCAGCTTTAAGGCTGTATCCGCTTTTGCATAGTGCAGTTCAAGAAAGATGTGGACTGGCTGGACAAAATCCAGAGGAGAACAGTGATAGTGATCAGAGGTCCAGGAAATGTGACCTGTGAAGAGAGAGAAATTTAATTTTCTTCTAAGATAAAGAAGGGAGGACTAGGGGGAAATGTGACAATGGTATGCAACTAATAAAAATGGAGGGAGCATGAAGGAGAGGTTGTGGAAATTCCATTATTGGGTTTCTTACAGAAAAGTTAAATATCAGGAATGATACAGGAAGAGTAGATCCTGCCTTGGGACAGAAAAAGGAGCAAGGTACATATATCTGTTCATCTGTGATTCTACAAAAGTGAGTGTGGCATGTTCAGGAAATTCAGAATCAGCGTCAAATAAAAAAAGGAATCAAAGATATGGAGAAAGAAGAATATGCTCTGAGAAAAATTATGATGACAGAAAGTGCTGGGAGAAAGGCAGGCATGGAAATGGCAGTGTAATGGGTGCCATTATGGCTCTAACTTAGTTGGAGTTTTCTAAGGTCAACCAAGATTTTGCCCTGTGTCAATGATTTCTTTAACTCACGAGACAAAGTGATATTACAGCCTTTTTTTTTTTTTTTTTTTTTTAAGAAGTATACAGGTCTCATCATGCTACCACTGCTGAATTCCTTTTCTGTTAATGCTGTTTGAAATTTAAGTAACCTTTTCTCTTCTGGGTACATCCATTCTTCAGTCACACACAGGTTCATATTCCTCTTTTTAATAGGTAGACTGGTCAGACTCCAAAATATTAGTGCTATATATAGGATGAAGCATGACTCATTTTGCTTTTTCTTAATGTTCTCCCACAAATAATTGTGGGGTTTTGTGTTTTTTTTCTTTTTAAAAAATTTTTTAACATTCATGTTTCAGCTAGATTTAAAAGCTGTGTTATACCAATTTTTCACTTAGTTTTTCTGAGTCTGTCAGTCTTCATAGGTCACATAGGAGCTAGCTTTTAATCACTATCTCACTCCAAACAGCAAAGATGAGTGTGGAACACCAGACATAGCCAACAGGAAAAGATATGGGAATGGGGCAAACCTACCACCTTCTCCCTCAGAATTACATTGGTGTACTTATCTTTGGACCAGAACAAGGTATTTTTCCCAGTTTAGGGCTCTCTGTCAGGAACCCTCTCCTGCTGCCTGCTGGGACTGTACCAGCCTTTTGTTTTAGCAGATTTCAAAAAGGGATTAGAGAAATGCATGGGCACCAGGTCTGTAAGTATAGTCAGAAGGAAATGGTCTGGGAAGTTCCTTTTAATGCTGTTAATACAGCAGCTAGTGGAGCTGGGGCAGTGCAAGAGGCGTGCGTGTGGTCTGGCTGACACGCTTCTCTACTCTTGCTGCTGTCACAGATTGAATCCCAGGCTTAAAGGACCACAGGATGCTCCAGCAAGATATTTCTTAGGCTCTAATGTCTCACTGTCCTTCAGGCCTCTAGGAATGCCCTCCTTCACTTCTGTGTTTCCCCAGCACACCAGCTGCAGAATGGATGGGGCAGTCACTGGCCGTGGCTGAGGTGATCTGAATCTCAGTGTCCATATTCACTGCAAATGGTGAGGGCACAAAGGTGGGCTTCCTACAGCTCAGCAATAGTTCTGTACACAAAAATTCAATAGCCATGGCACTATTAGATAAAAATATGTATGTATATACACAAGGATTCAATTCTACTAGGTCCTACAGCCCATGCATCTGTTTATCCCTGTTGTCCTAGGTATCCTGGTTTGGTGATTCTTCTCTGAGGATGGTTACAAGCATGAGACCTCCATGAGAAATAAGTATGTTCCTGGCAAAGTTTGGGACCTACTGCACCAGATGAAATCTTCACAGACATAGGAACTCAGTCATTCTTAATTGTTTGCCATTTTAGTTTTTAGGAAACCTTTGGATTTGACTCATTTGAGGTTGGACCTCCTGGTTCACACAGGTAAAACAATAGGTGTCATGTGGCACTGATAAATCAAGGCTGCAGTGATGTAACATATGCAGGGGACTAACAATAACATTTTATTTTGTGAAAAAAAACTTTAGGTCTGACAGATCTGCAGCTAAAAGCTGAGTTTGGAAGTTTTAGTTTTGCATATTTAAATATTGCAGGGTGATAAATAATGCTGAGAAGTGTGGATATCATTTGCTCTGCAACATTGATCACAGGTATAACTTGTGCTTTGACTATGAGCAAGGACAGAAAAAAAGAGAATCCCTAAACCAAAGAGGGCAATATTTTAAAAAAACCCTCCTAAATTCTCCTTTCAGAAGTGATTCAGGCACTTATGAATCTACACTCCATTGAATTTCAACTCACTTTTAAAAGCAGGATGGAGATGGGTTATCATCTTTGGATGGATTGCAAACACTGAGAATAATAAGCTCCTGCAGTCTCTTCTAAAGGCAAGAGTTGTCTGGAAGTTTTTATTTGCCATCCAATTCCAAACTGGCATTTGCAGGAGAATAAAATCAGAGAGGTTGTTAGACAGCAGATGAGCCTGACTGAAGGCTCTAAATCAGCAAAACCAGTGATGTAAAACAAAAAGTATGAGTAGTCAATTTTGTCCATCTACCTGTGTTATACTATTTGACAGTTTTGTTCCAGCCACTCTAAGACAAGTGGTCTTTGCAGGGAAAGGCAATGGAAGAAGCTGGAAGACACTTCTAATTCCTCAAGGGGATTTCACAGGGAAAGGGGAGCCTGGAGAGAAAGTGAAGCAAAAACTAGAAGAAGTGGTAAACTGAAAAGAGTGTGATGTAGGCAGATATTAAAACGTTGTGAGCTGAAGGATCAGGATTTTTTAACTGTGGGTCTCCATCACAATATCTTTTCCACACTGAAACGGGCAGGAGAAGAGGGAAATGGTTGTAAGTGATAATCAACACAGAAGCAACATCAGAAATAGAGAGACAGACTTTTTCCAAGGATGAGAACAGGAAGAAAGTGGGAAGATGAGATTTTACCTCTAGTTGCTTGTATTGAGACGGAACAAAACCTCCAGCAAATTAAAAAGCAGGAGAAGTGAACTTGTAAAAAGGAGGAGAGTTCGTGAGAAAGTCAAGAGGAAAGGAACTCTGGGTTGAAAAAGTAGTATTAGAAACATGTAAGTTAAAATGATTGACATATATTTCAGTGAAACAATCAATCCTTGCCTAACTTCACTGGGCTTTAAATATGCCATTACACATGTTTGTAAGTGCCCTTCCTGTTTGCTGTCACTGTTGTCTATTCATTTGGTGAACTGAACTGCCGCAAATTTTTAAAAATTTTACCAACACCAGGTTAATGAAGCCAGAAGATAAATATCTGTCTCACAAACATGCCAGCTTGTCAGACTGTTATTACAGCAAGCAGCATGAAACACTGCTGCTTTTTAGGAGATGTGTTTGCAGTACAGATCTGCAGCAACTCTGGACATGACAGCAGGAGCAACAGCACATGCTCCTCTACCTTGTGTTTGAGTGAAGGCTGAGGAAAGCATTTGTCTGCTTTTCTCCCTCGCTTTGCTTTTCCCCCCTTGATTTTATGCAGTACAATATTATTTGTGCATTAGACAAAAAGCTGGGGTCAGCTAGAGGAGTTTTAGTGGGTCTGCCATTGGTGCTAAATAGCAAAGGAAAATTAGCTTCAAAGCAAAGTGCATTTCAATAAAAAAATCTGAAGAAAGGGACATGAAGAGTGTACTGAGGTCATGAACTAAGAGTGAAAGAAAGAAAAGTAACAAAGTAAACAATACTTTGCTTTTAGTTTCTAGATAAATCCAAAGTGCAGGAAAATTAAGGTTTTGTAGTCTGTGTCCTTAATTATTTAGAAATCATTATTACACAGACTGAGCAGTTTAGAGCAGCATTGCATGATGCAGGTCTCCATCTGAGTGATTGGCTTAAATCCAGATGATTGTGTGAGGCACGTGCAACCTTACATATTATAACTAAATAAGCTTTACTATATAATTCTGAGAGAACAGGAAAAAATATTATTTTATATGTGTATGAACTGAGGAAATAAGGATATTTTGCTTATGGATGCACAGCGATTTGGGCAAGAGCCCTGAATGGAAATGAGTAATGGTGACTGCTCTACCCAAATCTTCCAGTCACTAGGCAGCTCTGCCTCTTACAAATGCTGTGTAGTATCTTCAAATAAGACCCAGTTTTGAATATTTTAATGGGACTTTCAAAGAAATTTGCACGAGTTAAACATTCATAACCCAAAGAAATTAAAAGGCTCTGGCAGCTTTGAAATTCCAGCTCTCAGTCCTAAAGATAGCAGTTGTGCCATTCTTTCAAAATGCTAAAGGGGACTTCGTAAATCTCAGTACCAGACCAGGCTGTTAGAACCACTTGTTCTTCTCCCTTTCTGCCCACAAAAGCAGCATCAAGGGCTATTAAGTATCTTTTGAGGAGACCTTTCCTTAGCTTGGTATGTTTTATATTGCTTTAGTACTTGGGACTTTGCTTTGGTTTTTTTCCCCTGGTATTGGATCTTTAATATTACCCATCTCATTGCTTGAGTGACATTGGAAATATCTCTTCTGATGCAAATGATAGCAAGAAAGATAATAGCTTGTACTGCAAGGGATGTATTTACTGATTCAGAGCCTCTCCCAGATTGGGTTAGTGGCTTATTTGTGGGTGCAATGAAGACTGGCATATTTAAGTTAATACTATTTACAACAGCTCATGTTTCTGTATTCAGAAGCTGAAGATTTCAGCTGTCCTGTAGAAGAAAGGTGGGTCTGAATATGTATGTATATAAATGTATGTATTTCTGTTCAGCTCAATAAGAACATCAGTGTGCTATTTTTTTGTTCTAGTTTTTGAACAGCAGCAATAGAGAAAGCTCAGATAAAACAGAGCCTTTGCTTGCTGGGCCAGCAACCCTACTCCTGGAAGCACAATTTGCCTGAATAAGAGCAGAGAAGGAATGAAGTAGCTCCTGCAGGAGCAATAAAAGAGAGATGAGTGAAGAGACGAGTCTCCTGCAATCCAGGAAATGCTCCTAGCTAGCCTTCATTTTAAGGAATTAATCATTGGCAAGCTGGTCAACATGCTGTGTGAGGCAAAAGATTTGGTGAGGGAACCTGCTGTCATAAATGTGTTACTGGTAGAAAGCACCTGTGGAAAAGTTGTGTGGAGCAGTAGGAGGCGATAGCTCTGGATGCTCCAAAGGGGCACACAAAGGCTGCACCGTGGGAAGGAGCAGCAGGCCTACCTGCACAAGTTCCACATTTATATGCTTCTTATTCTCTGTGCATGCAGCTGCCTTTTATGACACATCTATGACTCATTCTTTTTTGGGCACTGCCATCTACACTGGTGCTCCAAAATCTTGTTTGTGAGAGACAGCCTTCTAGGCTCTGTGTTCTAACTTTGCAGCCTACCTGCATTAAATGTTGCTAAATCAGGCCTCCTGCAAAGCAGCAAAAACTACAGACAGGTAGCTAACAAGACTTGCAGGTGGCTCACAGGTCAGCCTTGGCATCATATTGCCCCTGTTTCATCTCACCATTCAGCATAACTTTCTTCTCTATTTCTGTCTTGCCTGTAAAATATTTAGGGGACTTTTTCTCTTTAAGCAGGTTGAACACTATAATATCATTTCTGTTCATGGACCAGTGAGCACTCCAGCTTGTCAGTATTCAAATTATTATCAGACTGTTTAGTACCTGTCTAATTAAAACAGAACTCACTTGCTGATCTCTTCATGCTAAAGCAAATTAAATCCTAATAGGAAAAGTGATATATCACTTAGATCAAAAGAAAATGAATAACTATAACATAACCACCTCTTTCTACTTATTTTTTTTCCCCTTTTTCTAGAAGTGGGGGAGGAGAATGGCAGGCAATTCCTGTTTTCAGATAAAAACATATGTGCTGTCGCAACCTTCTTATGAATCCTTGTGTTAGCAAAATCCCTGCATTTTGCTGTAGCAAGTTGGAAATTTCCATAGCTGAAGAGAAGCATAAGTCCAGGGATGGAGCATGGGGAGGGGAACAGGAGATGGCAAATAGAGGAAGAGGGCATACTGGGAAAAGGGAGCATAGCCCTAGAATGCTTTGAGCTGAATGTGGAGTTTTTGCAATTACTTTGTTGACTAAAGGAGGGCTGGTGCTCTGTGGAAGTCCCCAGTCCTTTTGTTTGGTTCCATTAAATTGTTCAAGTGTCCTAGGGGAAGGAGCTGTCACAGTCTGTCTGATACTCTTGGGTTATTGATAAAAATAGAATAGAGAATATCTCCTTGTTTCCAGTCTATTTGCATAGTTCTTCCTAGAGCAGAATGGTCTGTTCTTCTTCAGTCAACAAAGGGACCACTTGTCTTGGGGTATTGACTTGTTCTATGAGGCCTTCAATTCTTTTCCCTTCTTTTTGCTCCCTTTTTTTTTTTCCCTTTCCCTGACCCTTCCTCTCACTGAGCTGTAGCACACTTGCCTCTGGCTAGGAATATTAATGAGCATTTCTTTTCAAGAGCTTATGCAGATTCCACTCTGTGAATCAGCTGGCAAGAGGTGCTGTCCAAGTAACTTACCCAGAGTAGTGCCCAAGGGCAGAGCCTATGAGTGCATGGCATGTCTCGTTCCACAGCCTGAGAATAAAAGGTCAAAGAGTCGACTTTCAATGTGGGGTGCCTTGTATGGCATGGATGGCTCAGAGAGAGCCCTTCAGAGAACAAAGGTTATTTAAATAACTCTAATGGCTCCTAAAAATGTAAATTTGCATCAGGACACAAGTGAGTGGCTCAGGTGGTTCATTATTAACTGCATGAGCCTTTTTGTTTTGCTGGTTCAGATCTGCTCCAAGTCAGAAATGGCACAGAACATTAAAACTGAGTAGAGTTCACTAGCAGGCACGAAATTAGTTTAGTTGGCTAAATGAGAGTGTATTTTCTCGTAGAAGACTCTTGACCACATTGTGCACTTTCATTGTAGATACACAGACTCGGTCAATGAAAATTTAAAAATCCTGAGCCGACTGACTCTTCTGCAGTGCCGCATCCAGCTTTGGGGTCCCCAGCACAGGAAGGACATGGAGCTGTTGGAGCAAGACCAGAGGACACCACCAAGTTGATTAGAGGGATGGAGCACCTCTCCTATGAGGAAAGGCTGAGAGAATTGGGATTGTTCAGCCTGGAGAAGAGAAGGTTTTGGGGTGGCCTAATTGTGGCCTTCCAGTACCTGAAAGGAGCCTATAGGAAAGATAGAGACTATTTCCAAGGGCCTGGAGTGACAGGAAAATAGGGAATGGCTTCAAACTGACAGACAATAGGTTTAGATTGGATATTAGGAAGAAATTCTTTACTGTGAGGGTGGTGATGCACAAAAACTGATTTCCCGGAGAGGCAAGCTGTGGATGCCCCATCCCTGAAAGTGTTCAAGGCCAGGGTGACTGGAGCTCTCAGAATCCTGGTATAAGTAGAAGGTGTTTCTGCCTATGGTAGGGGGCTTGGAACTAGATGATCTTTAAGGGTCCTTCCAACCCAAGTCATTCTACGATCTCTACTAATCTCTTACCTCAAGCCCTAAACTGAAACCAGCAAAAATCAAACTTCTAGCGCTTAATGTGTTAACTGACTCAACTCACAAAATACATCATTGCTTAAAAACTGCAATATTTAGAAGAGAGAAAAGAGAACTCCACAAAAATTTTGTAGCCCAATGCTGGAAGCTATTGCTGTCCATTTGAGTGACCACTCCCGAGGTGCATTCACACAATATTATTTGACCTAAAGCTCTTCATGCTTTTACAGTTAGCAGATATTCTTCACTTCATGGAGTAAGTCCCCTGTTAACAGAAATGCCTCTGTTCCTTTCCACTATTTCTCCATCAGACTGTGAACTGGCAGCACAGGGCTCCTCTGATTGGGAACATTTGCTCTCAAGTTCCTTCCTGTGCTTTGTGGTTGCACTGGGGCTTGGCTGCTTCCTTCACTTACTCACAGTAAAGACTTAGGGCTGAATTCTAGGGACGTAGGCACGTCAAACTTTGCTAGAGTGAGGATCTGAATGGATGACTTTGTTGTTGTTTTTCCTTGTAGAATGATCCTTGGCACGTTACTTATATTTTCTTCTCTTTCTGCATTCTTAAAATGGGGAAAAGTTTTCTCTGCACTATATGTCACAGTGCTTTGCTGGAATTTTCAAGGTGTTTTGCCATCCCCAGTTCTGGAAATTATAAAATTATTACCTTTGGTATTTTAGTAAAATTGACCAACTAGCCTGAACAGAGCCCGCTTTTGAAATATTAAATATTTCGAAATATTCAGTAGCAATCTTATGTCTGGAGGATAAGGTTTCTAAATGCCTTTAGTGTTGGTTTAATGTTTTATTCTTATGACTTCTGTGGGAGCAGAGCTCAGCTAACATAAAGAACTGATTATCTTAAGAAATAAAAGTTCTTGGATTATAGCTATAGTACAAAATACAGCAAAAATTGTAAGAAAAGTGACTTAAAAACATGATAGGAGTTCAGTGCAGCATGTAACTTTAGATGTGTAGAGAGGTGGAGATTAAATGCACCAGTAGTTAGAATATGGAGAAATATCCTTGATGTAACTAGTCCTTTCCAGAGTGGATTTTGTTTTAGTTATAATTGAAAGCCTTAATCTTACTTCCCTGTCTTCAAGACATATTTCTCTAAGGAAAATAATTTCTTTACTCCTACCTCCGATCCTTCAGTTTGATTCAGTTACTCTTTGTGGAGCACCCGGAGCATCTCAACTGAGAGGCACTTTTGTAGGTGTTACAGATTTTAGTTATCAACGTAAAACACCGGAATGGAATTACTCTAAAAATATTTCTTGGTGTGACGTAAATTTGCTGTAACTAATTGTGACACTCGGGTCTCTAAAGTTATTGTTACTTTCTTCCATATTGCCGAAAAGCAGTAACAGGAAAACTGATCACTGTGATGTCTGGTAACATTTAGGGGTTGTATTTTATTTTGATTCACACCCTAATGCCAATTAATGTCAGTTGAATCATACAAGTTAGAGATGGAAAACACCTATTAGATAATGACAGGGCATGACTGTTCCCTCAATGAATTCTCAAGTGCTTTGTCTCATCTAGTTTTAAATTACTCAAGCAATTGAGGTGTCTCTGGGGAGGCTATTCCACAGCCTAATGTACCTTGCCATTAAGAAATATTTCCTCCAATTCTGACTAAATTTTTCCTTTGCTTATTTTTATCATAGTTCACCCCTTGCTGTTGCCAAACTACTCCCATTCCTCTCATGTGTTTACTCTTCTCAAACTTCAGTTCATAAATAAACATTCCCCTCCTTGTTTATTACATGCCCATGTTCCCACCTATGTTTCTTTCCTTTCATGTCACCTCGTAATACAGACTCTCCTCTTCTGGGATCTCTTTCTGATGCCAGGCCCCCCAGACTGAAATGGTTGTTGTAGGAGCAGAGTCTTCAGTGCCCTGCATAGACACCAACTCTCATGGTTTGTGGTGAAATGCCATTTTGACTGACAGTGACATTTCTTGCTCCCTTATCACTGCTGAACGTAGGCTCTGCCCCACTTATCAGTGGTCATATGCTTAAGGACCTTGATGCATCATTGTCAGAAATATGTGAGGAAGAACAGGTGTTTTAGAGTTTTAGGGAGGAAATTAAGTTGGTCACTCAAACTGTACAGCTCAGGCAAGAAACACGATAACTCCTTCCACAGAAAAAAACCTCAAGCCATTTAAACCATAAGTTATGGAAGATTTCGAATGATCTTACGGAAGAATTAAGCATTTGATGGTCATTTGTAGTTTAAAAAATGACTGTGTAGAGATCTCTGCCAGTGTTTGCAAAGAGACTACAAATATTAGGTGGCTAAACCATGCAAAGTCGAATCAGTTGCCTTAATGTGGACAGCCAGAAGTGATGTGAAGCTCATTTGCCTGACACCATCCAAGATGAGAAGCAGCATTCAGTGCCAGATTAACCCTAAACTGTGTATGTTGTGCACCAGACAGAGATAACAAGCCTGTTTCCGTGACTGAAAGGCAGTTTTTCTCTGCAACCCAGTGTGGCTACCCTTGCTTGGCAAAGTAGCTGTGCCATGTACAGGTCTCTGCTCTGGCCAACTCTTTCTTCAGAGCACTGTGTTATGCAGGAAGCAGCCATTTCACTGCCCAAGCTTTACCAAGCTCTCCTGTTCCCTCTCGCCCCCAGCTGGTGATGTACACCTTTAATTCTTTACTATTAATTGCTTAAAATGCAACCAATCTCCAGATTTGGGACTGGAATCCTGAACCAGTCATCTCTGTAATTAAAAGAGACTGTGGTCAGCCCCTGAGGTGACAGTTAAAGCTGAACAGCAGGTTAGGGCTAATTTTTATTAATCTCCTCTTTTATGTTTTTGTTAATGAAGGATAAATGTTTGTGAGTCATATTTCTTAGTTCCTTAGATATCAAAGAAGATTAGTACTTAGCTGACTTGGGAAAAAAAAAGGAAAAAGTCTCTAGGATAAAAAAGGAGTAATAGAAATAGGTTTTTCTCCAGATTTTGTCCTGGTGTGGAGTGTTTTTTTTGTCCTAATTTGTCTTTTTCTGTCCAGCTTTCTGAGTGTGATTCTTCTGGTGCTTGTGTTACAGATTTTATATTGTCCTTAAAATATTAAGACTGGTTAAATGCCTTTATGTATCATGGGCTAGTGTTTCTGCCTTTTAAGTCTACAAAACTCCTCAAAGTTAAGGGAGATATGACTGTGTGTGTTTAGTAAGTGGAACTCTGTAGTGTTTTTCTAACTTTTACTACTAACAGCAGACAGTTAGAATGTTTCTAAGGAATTGAATTGGAGAAACTTGAGTGTTTTCTGACCAGCTGGACAAAGAAATTCTACTTTGAGACTGGAGACAGGAAAGAGTGGGAAAGAGTATGTAATTGTGTTTTGCTTGGGCATAGAATGAAGCACATTTTTGCCTTTTTGTCCTCTTCCTAGGCCTTGGAAATGGTCTAGAAAAGTATGTTTATAGCAAGAGGTGACTACTGGAGTTAAATGCTTACAGTTTACTTGATGAAAGGAGAGCAAATGATTGTTTGTTAATTTAAATCTCTGTCTGAATGCTAGCACCTTTCCACAGGTCCTGATAAACTCCTATGACACGCATAGTGCTTTGGTCATTCAGTTGATTTAGGATGACTCTCAACAATATAGTTAATTTCATGACTCTCAACAATAGCAACTTCAAATAAATGCAAAATGAGTCAAGAACTGGAGGAGGCTCAAATGAAGTGAATGAGCTCTGGATAAACAGTTCCACTTCTGCTTTGTGTCCTAAGCCTAAAACCATCTCAGACCCCTACTGATTTGCCTGTTGCCAGTTGCTGTGTTTCAAAACTAAAGGGTCTTAAATTATGTTCGTTGGCCTGGTTTTGGATTCAGGCAGGTATGACTGCATGCAGTGTTGTTAACTTCAATAATGTAATGTAAATGGAGAAAAAAATCCACTTCGCTGCCTGCTCTTGGATTGCACTTCACGTACTCCGTGTGCTGTGTGGTGGCTAGATCTAAATTCTGCATCAAGACCTTCTTGTTCCTGTGGCACCCTGGGGAATCCTGTGATAAAATGGGAATTCTGTGGCAGCTACAAATAAATTCAGGTTCAGTTCTTTTTTTACTGAATTAAATATGTACATGAATAATACAATTGGTGCAGTAAACCTTGTAGTTTACATTATCAAATGCAATTTTTTAAATGAGTCCCTTACATTTTCAACATGCTGTGAAACTTTGTTATGGTAATGTTTGTCTGCACTGGAAAATTTTTCAGCAGAAAAAAAATCACAAGGTATGCTACAGATTTGTTATATCCGGTTTGAGATAATTTGGCTTCTGGGCACCTGGCACATGTCATAGAATCATAGAATGGCTTGGATTGGAAGGGACCTTAAAGATCAACTAGTTCCAACCCCCCTGCTGTAGGTAGGGACACCTTCCATTAGACCAGGTTGTTCAGAGCTCCATCCAGGCATGGGGCATCCACAACTTCTCTGGGCAACTTGTTCCACTGCCTCACCACACTCACAGGAAAGAATTTCTTCCTCATATATAATCTAAACTACCCTCTTTCAGCTTGAAATTATTGCCCCTTGTCCTGTCATTCCAGGCCCTTGCAAATAATCTTTCTCCATCTTTCTTGTAGGCTCCCTTCAGGTACTGGAAGGCTGTGATTGGATCACCTCAAAGCCTTCTATTCCAGGCTGAATAATCCCAATTCTCTCAGCCTTTCCTCATGGCAAAGGTGCTCCATCCCTCTAAAGCTGATGTCCCTCCTCTGGATTCGCTCCAACAGGTCCATGTCTTCTCTGTGCTGGGGAGAGTACAAGGTGTTGCTGCTGGATGCAGCTCTGCAGGTTGGGTCTCACCAGAGTGGAGCGAAGGGGCAGAATCCTGCTTTGGATACAGCTCAGGACACAGCTGGTTTCTGGGCTGCAGGGACACATGGCTGGGTCATGTCCAGCCTCTCATCCACCAGCACCCCCAAGACCTTCTGGGCAGGGCTGGTCTGGATCTCTTCATTGCCAGCCTGGATTGATACTGAGGGTTGTCCCAACCCAGGTGCAGCACTTTGCACTTGCTCTTAGTGAGCCTCCTGAGATTCCCTTTGTCCCTCTTCTTGAGCTTGTCCAGGTCCCTCTGGATGGCGTTCTCTCATCTTCTTTCTTTTGCTTTAGGCTAAAAGCCACTTTTCTGGTCCTATGGGAACTGACAAAACCCCAAATGTTCCCACTGCAGTGTTCGATCATGCATCTTGAATCAGTTGTTTTCTAATTGCTCTTGAAGGTGAAAATAGCTAATGCTGACACTTAAATAGCCATAATTCACTTCTAGTCCTAACATCATCATTTTGCAACTGTTTCAGAGGCTGTTGATGCAATGCTATGCAGTGGAATGCTGTATCATAGGTGATGCCATACAGACCTCAAGTCAGGAGGGACCTTGATCCCAGGAGTGACCTGTGCATAAACTTTTCCTACAGAAAGTTTGTGTGGAAAAGAGGAGCAATGAAAAAACACAGTGGTTTGTCTACAACTGCAGCAACAGAGCTGGCTATGCAGAACTAGTTGTTTTGGATGCTTTCAATATGCAGCAGAGTGACATGTCCTCTCTTGGGTGGTTGCTCCTCCCCACCCATACCCTTTCTTTTTAAGAATAGGTGTTGTATTTCACAATTACTTCATTAGGGATAATTCTAGAAGATGTTTTGCAATGTAAATTGCAAAATATGTAAGAATATGCTTTAAAGTTATCAAAGTATTTCTATTTCCTAGTGGAACAGATACTTAATATCTACTGAGCCTAGTGGGTGGCCACATAATTAATGAAATCTTTCCAGGACTTCATAATGGGGTCTATCATTTTCTTTCTGCTTAATAAGAAAATGACTGGGCTTACAGAAAAATTCAGCTGGAGACCTCTGGAGCTGCAAGCACAGTTTTGAATCTTCCTTTAATGTAAGTCTGAGTTTCAATGAAATGCAAAAGCAGAACATGCCAGTCCCAGCAATATAGTTAGTGTTTTGTCTTGATCCTTTATAACATTAGACCAATGTAATTTTGGTTCTAATTCTTATGCCAGGGCAAATTATCCATTTAGGTTTCATTGCTCTATGTTTTCTAGTATCTTGGAAAGCTAGAGGTATAATCAGGTCAGATCCCATTTTTCAACTTTCTCACTGTGAATAATAGGTTTTATGGTGGGCATGGTCCTCATGTGAAGAAATCAGCCTCTTTTTTATATTGATACCCTAATTTTATGTTTAATAATTAAATTAAAATGTAGAGAATGAATACAGATGGAACGTTATCTTGGTACGCTGAAACAGAAACCAGGAAGGGAATATTGTTTGGTGTCTATATCAGGGTACAGGTATCACAGTTGGGACGCCTGGGGTCCTACCCTGGTGTTACCACAAGTCACAGGCTCTGTACATGTAATTAGTTTAAGCAGCAGAAACCTTTTTTTACTGGGGGCAAATCCTCAGTGGGTGGAACTTCCTATGATTTCAGGGGGAGTGCCCATTGCCTACACATGGATGCATTTACTCCTTGGAGAGGAAGTTCTGGCCCAGAGTTTCAAAAGCGGATGTTTAACAGGGCCTTGGATAACATTTTTACACTCCTTTCCCAACATAAAAGATGATACTAGGCAATGGTACTGGCAGAACTTGCTTACACAGATGCTATTGGTAGTTTAGATAAACAGTAACACCTAGGATGCCAGATGTTGTGATTCATCCCTGGTGCTTGCCAAACTGTAATTCATATTACTTTAGGGGCTACTGGTTATTTGTTTTTCAGCCCACTAGAAGTCTATTTGACTATTTCTCTACCTCTTTCCCCCTTTTCCCTCACCTCTTTCTTTTTCTCATTTACTTTTCTTTCACCTGCATTAATATTCATTTTGGCCTGAAGCACGGAGAAATCCCATCGGTCACCCAGGGATCAGGTACCCTAGGCCAGAGTATCCTGCTTTTACTTAATGGTTAGTGATGGTATCCAAATAATTTCCCATTTTCCTATTGAGAGGTGGGTGAGGGGAAAAGCTGAAAACCTTTGCCAAGAAGCTCTCTGTGGTGGATACTAAAATAAGTCAGGTAGCAGATGTCCAATCCAAACTTTGGTGGGTAATTAGCTGATTCAATATCCAAAAGAAGCAGGTAATTGTTGTGATTTGTGAATCCTCTGCCAGGGCAGATAGTTTACAGCTTGCAGATATTTTTCTAATGAGGGAGGATATCATGAGCTCTGAGCAGTAAAACACTGTTTTCTTAGTATTCAAAAAGAATGGCTGTTTTTTTCTTTAGGGATGTTCTTGGCATAGGCTGCTCTTGCTCTTTTCTTTGTTATTTCTTGGAAGTGTTCTGAAAACTATTGATGCAGTATGCAAATTCAATGCAGGAAATGTAACATTATATAAGTGTAATTAGCTTTTTATTCAAAGGTGTTTTTATTCATCCCTGCATATTTTAGTCCTTAAACAAAAACAAAAACAAAAACAAAAAAAAAAAAAGGGAGAAAAGGATGAAGTTTAAACAGAATCCTATATTTTTTCAAAAAAACCCCAAAAAACATTGGAGGAAGATGCTATAAAGATCAGACTTAAAAAAAAAATTCAGGAAATAGAGAAACACTAATAAAACCAAAAATATGGATATCACTGGGAAGATACAGAATGAGACTGTTTCAGGAAATAAAAAAAATGTGGTTGGCTGTTGCCGTTCTAGAAGAACTAAACATGGAAAGAAGAGAATGGAAAATAAGAGCAAAGCTCTAAAGCCATCTCTCCTCCTTTCTTTTCAGTGTAATTTCATAAGTAGTAGAGGGAGAGGGAGAAGTGAGGGGAAGGGGGCCAGGAATCCTAGCAACCAAAATACTATGGATGCAAACACCTCAGAAATCCGCGCCTGCTAGCAGAAGTTTTAAGAGGGTAAGCTCACTCCTTCTGTTCCTGAATGGAGCAGGGTGTGCTCACAACAGCATTGCAGCTCTAGTTTCCTTCACTTCCTATGATGGAAAGTTATTGTTTCCATGTTTGCAATATTTTAATACGTAGAGGTACCTGTGCAATGTTGGGGAATTGAAAAAGGAAAAACAACCCAACAAGGGGATATTGCTTGGATGTAGTAAGTTTGAAAAAACAGCTGGAGCAGAGCAGGAGAGAGGGAAAGAGTGCTTTGTATCAGTCATAAGTATTTGAGTTTTTTATACTATATCTTTTATACTATACTATATCAGGATTTCCTTTTTCTTTCTAAACTTTCTTCAACTTGCCTTTTTTTTTTTTTTTTTTTTTTTGTTCCCCCCTCTCCCCTTTCACCCTCCTGTTAGTCCTTTCCTTTTTGTTTCTGTGAAGTCAAACGTCTGGACAGAGTTCACATTAACTGCACTGAAGTCAATGGACTTTCCCTGGTATAAGAGATAAAATTTCCTTTTCTCTTCATTGTCTTTGTTCAGTTTGCCCCATTATTTGCTGTCTGTCCCACATATGGCATTCCCTACTGAATTACTTCTTCCTTCCCCCCCCCCGCAGTTCTTTCTCTTTTTCCTCTCCTCATTTTCCAGCAGTTAGTATCTCCGTTCTTCATTGCCAACAAAACTGACAGGCAGCTGTTGGTTCCTTCCATTCACTAACAGGACAAATATCTTATGGCAGAACCCAAAACTGGCCAAACAACAAGCCCACTAATGAAAGCATCACCATGAAAAGTACCGGTGACAGTGAGGGTGCCAGTTATCCAAAGAAGAAAATTATTGAGCGGTATTATTCATTGAAACTTGACACATTTAGCCCCTAAAATTTCTTTAGCAGGGTCCGTATTTTTGGAATGCAGCCACACTATACTGCTGTCTATAACCATGCAGGAGGAGCTGAGCTGTAGGTACAGTGAAAATGGACACTGTAGTTGTTGCTTGCTTTGAACAGGGCTCTGACTGTGTTCATACAAATGAAGCAACAATAGCAGATTCACATGCAAATCATTCCAGTTCAGCGTGAAGGTTGATTTACTGAGGCTAATAAGAGTTCAGCAGATTGTAACAAAGAATATGGGAAGAAATTTCTCCTGAAATGACAAAATTGAAATTTGCTCTAAGCCTTTTAAGGTCTTGTAAGCAATGTTTGTCACATTGCTAAGCCACTCACATAATCTTTCAATCTGAATCCTAAAATTCATTCTAGAACCCAACCCCTTTTTCATTCATAACAATGCATTTATATTCTCTAATTGCATAAAACTACTTCAGACATTACACAAATTAATCCACACATTTAATGCAAGTCACCTCTTTTTTTACCTGCAAATACTACTACCCCATATTCCTAATAGCTTATCTTTGAAAGGACGAATCATCCAAAGAAGCAGAATAGTCTTAGCTGAGATGGTCTACTGCCCTCTGGAAAGCTAATATTAGGAAAGTTGCATTAGAGAACAAAGTGATGGTATTGTTAGAAACTTTTCTCCTTGATTTCCTGCCCCCTGTTCAGAAAACTCTTCTCCATGTCACTCAGGGAAGGTTAAAAAATTGCTGCCTTTTGCCTGAACCAACGGTAAAGTGATAATATTACAAAAAAGAAACATTGTGGACAATGTTAAAGTCTAATAAGACTTAGGAGAAGTAGGCAGACTAAAAGGAGATGAAAGCCAGGTGTGGATTTAGACTCAGCCATACTTTTGTCTTGTAACATGCTCATTGATAAAAATCTCAGTTTTTAACTTTTTTCTCTTCCGTGTGGCTGGGAAAGGGAAGTTGTAAATTAAATGCAGCATAATTGATATCTTGAAGGCACAATACCTCCCAAACTGGTTTGTTTGCTTGGAACTATGAAATACTTGCAGCTTTTAGTTCAACCTTGTACTCAGCAAAACAGTTCTGGGAAAACAAATGTAAACTTTTGCATTTCTTTCTGATTTTCATAATGCAGAAAATGAGATCAGGGAAGATCTGGGTAACTGGAGGGTCTGCAGAATTAGGGGTTTAAAAACAAGGGGAGGAAAAGTGATATTGAGGGGAGTTTATATTATTTCCCCTAAAAAGTGAATATTTGCTTCACTAGCCTTCTATTTCGAAAACAGATTTCAAACTCTGATCCTCTACAACATCCTTGGTATCAGCAGGACGGAGTTGCTCAAGTGCAAGCAGTAGAAAGCATGCCAGTTCTATGTCTGGGGGGGGTTGAGAAGAAAATGAGGGTTGGGGTGGGGGGTGAGTCAATAAACCATCTATTGACAAACTTTGCCAGCACAATCTGAAGCTGCAGGGGGAAGCTGGAGCACTGGGAGAGGGCTCCCTGCTCCTCTGACTTACCTGTGGAGGAAGAAGTGCATTTTTCAAACAGCTTTCTTGGCTCCCTGGTCATCACTCCCCTCAAAACATACATCAAAAAGCAAGACAAAACTGTACTAATGTAATTTTCCAGGTTACAAGAAAGAATTTGGTCCATTAAATTGCTTGTGTATCTGCAATAAAGTCCTAGCATGGTTTCTAAAGCACTGTCAATCGTTCTCATGTAGATCAAGTCTTTGTAGTGCAGCTGATAGATATTTCTGTGTACACAGTTATTATGGGCATGATGAGCATGATTGCTGCTTGGATACACTGTTTGCATTTTCCAGTGCTATGTGTAGGATTTACAAAGCCCAGACTATCTCATGCATAGCCAAAGTCCAAATAAACTTTGGTTTCTCTGTTCCTGAAGAAGAAACTTTGACAATAGAAGAAACAATTGCTTAGAAACAGTATACACTTTCTAAAAGATGTGCTGGCCTATGAAAGAATATATTTTTAAAGTTTACACTGTTTTTACAATGCTTTTGATATTTTATGCAAGCTGTCATCTAATGGAAATAATGACCTCAGGGACATGTGTTTATCTTGGGTTAAGCCCACTTAAAATACATTTAGCCTCTAACTTTTCCTTAGGCCAAAACCACATCAAATGGGCCAAAGATGGAATAAACACACACACACACACACACACACTCCTGAGGTCATTATCACTTCATTGTAGTTTTGCAGAAGAAAAGGAAAACAAACTCTGTCTCTTTGTGTTGCTTTTGGGACTCAGCATGCCCAAGTGATGGTGTATATACCATTTTATAAATGTTTTCTTTTTAGGGATGTGCTTTGTTTCTCTTTTTTTTGCCCCTGTCACTTATTAATTATAAACTCTTCTTTGTTAATACTTTAATCTTTAAAACATTGAAAAGCTGGAATTGTAGAAATTAGAGCTGTAGTTGCCAGAGTGCAGTATTAGTGACTGGCATTCTCCACAAAGAGTCACAGACGGAAACATTTTAAGAAGAGTTAGCAATGAGAATCCACTCTGATTATTAGTCAAGTTTTGGAATACTGGATCTGTAGGCCATAGATGTACTTTTGTTTGTGAAAGAGTAAACAAACTCTGCACCCCAATGCTACAAGAGAGTTACTGACCAGTGTAATAGATATAGACTAATGCTATTCCAACCATTCAAAAAAGTGGTAGTGGCGAACAAACTCTGCCAACTTACTCTGTACAAAGGGTTACTTTTAATTGAGGCTTATTTTTATCATTAATATCCTATAGCTTCTGTCATGTTTCTGATGAAGTCACCATGAACTACAAGGGGAAGAAAATTTTACTTGTCTGTTCAGAAGCTTCAGTTTGCTTCCTAACCTTTAACAAGGAAGGGGGAGAAAATAAGATTTCTCTGAAGCATGCAACTTAAAAACAAAATGCTAAATATTTGGTCTCTTGAAATCATTGATAATTCAAAAAATATATTTAATACAGTGAGGATTTCATCCTAAACCCAAATGATACTTGGACTCAAGGCTGTAAAATAAAAGCTTGTGGAAAGCTTCAGACCTCGTATCTGCAAAACCATCCCGAACAATCTGAACTTCAGTGGACTTCAATGAAAATGAGTTTCACAAGTGCCTGGCTTAAGCACACATTTTATATAAATTGTATGTTTAAGTGATTTTTTTTTGTTTGTTTGTTTTGTTTTGGATGTTTAAAGATGGAAATAACATGGTTTGGCTTGTGGGCAGGGGAGATGATCCTGGCAGATGTGCTTTCAAGGGAAAGGATGGTGTGTGCACATGTAGGTTAAAGGGCACTGTTGGTACTAGTGGTTAAGGCAAGCTGAGGATATCCAAAACTCTGTACTGAAGAGGTCAATAAGTTACTAATCCATATCCAGGTCTGCCAAGGGACCAGCAGCTGCAGGGAGGTGGGGACAGGAAGATCCTAGGAACACCACAGAGTGCTCTGAAACCAGAGCCTCTGCAAGGCTACACCTACTGTAATCCCAGTGGCTTTGATGAACCACACACCAGTAGAAAATACATCAGTTGGTTTCTCTTACTGCTTAAAAGAAGAGAAGGCATTCAGAGGGGCAAGAGTTTACTAATAGAGATGGCCAAAATGCGTGTCTGTCCTTGTCTGCACATGCAGAAATAGATGGTATTCTTTCTCATTGCCCCTCACAAGGCTGTGGTGAAGTTCAGGCAGTCTGGGCTTGAATACTCTGTTTGGATGTTTTAGACTTGTGTTGCCTCAGGTCTGCTGTCTGTCTCTTCATCCACTGATGAAATTGTGACCATTAAAGTAATTCCTAGAGATCCAACACCTGCCCTAGTCAGTGGCTCTATTTCATGTGAAATCTTCATGTTTATTGTTGAGGTGCTGACACTGGGCAATGTATGATCTGTGGGCACAGGCAGTGAAGGCTGTGAGCACCACAGGGCTTACCAGCAGGGTAAAGACACCTCCAAGCAGACTTCTCCCTTTCAAAAACCAGGCATACTTTTGCAATGGTTTTATATGGTAAGGTTTTGATTGTGTTACAAACCCATAGTGATGGTATCACAATTTTACACATGGAGAAGATTCCTATTTGTTTAGAAAACAACTAATGTCTGACACATTACACCACTTGAGTTTGAAAAACATCATACCTTGGCACAGAGCAGAGCAAACAACATGTAAGTCCAGGCTCCCACCTGCCCCCAGAAGGGTGACAAGAAGAAACCAGTGTGTCTGTGAGTGGAAACCTCCTCCCCCTGCTTTCTGCCCCCAACTTGCCCATGGGTTTTGATATCCGACTCCTTCCATCCTTCCCTCTGCAAGGCGTCCTGTACCAGATTTGCAAAGGATGAGAAGAGGGTAGTGGTCAGTCAGGTGGAGGAGGGCACGTTCTCCTGGAGGGCAGTAGGAGGGAGAGGGACTATGGGGTGCAGATGCAGCCGGGGAGGGGAACTGGGGACTCGGCCTGCAGAGCGGATTGGAGCTGTGGGAGGGTTTGAAAATGTCTTTACACGTTGGACTCATTTTCATTTCCAAAATTCAGTGTTTCTGGCAGCACTTATTTTTAGTTTGAAGTTCTATTTAACAGTTTTCGAGATTGGGCAGCGTAGTAATTTAGCAGCCCTTATGTGAAGGAAAGAAGGCTGCAGCTTCTGCGCCACTTTTAATATTTGTTTACCATTTCAATTTTGTAGCAGGACGACATTTAAATGTTCTGTTTGCTGTCATTTTGACACCTTCCCTTTATTTGCGTATTTTTAATCTGTGAAAGCGTAATACTTAGTGCTTGCTATTTAGAATCTGGAAATTAGAGTTGACTTTTCTTTGAGAGTGGGCTTGAGTGTACCTGAAACATGGGGGAAAAAATGGGCTAGAGATAACTGGAGAGCGACCCTTCCAGAGAGGTGATCAATCATTGTTTTCTTCTAGCTAAAATATATTTCAAGAACTTTCCCTACAGTGCTCTGTTTTAAGTTTTTCTGGTCTAAAAGAGGAGGGCAAGTAAAAATTACTGTTATAGTGTAATAATGAAAAGTTCTCCAAAAACATACATAAGTAGATAAACAGTTTTGTTCTGAAATAATTGTTTTGGATTTGAGAACTCTCCTTTCTTGTCTCAACCCTGACACATTTATGTGTACAACCTGTACCACCCTTTACACAGAATCACATAATATTTTCACAAAAAAACAGGAAACCACATATCACTACAGTTGTGAATCTCAATCCAAATGACTAAAAGTATTTATAAGCTAAAGAGATTGGTGTGGTTTTGGTTACACAATTCCAAATGAGACCAGTTAACCTTCAGAAATGGAACGCTGGTTTTTTTCATAATTTAAAAAAAAAAAAATCAAAATTCCGAGTAAAATTCCAAAGTATAAAGCTCACTTAAAAAGGCATACTGAAGAAAATATTTACACAGTACCTTGGAATGATCTAAAAGCAGAATTATGCAGTACTGTGTTTGTGAAAAGCTAACAATAGGATCTTAAAAGGCCATCAGACAGATTCCCCTATAGAGATGAAAAACCCAGAAGATCATCTCTTTCATTGTTTGTTTCTTTTTTTTTCCTCCTGACATATGTTTCTTCTATGGAAATAATTACTATGTCATTTTGAATTCGGTGCCTTATAGCAGCTCACCTATGGGCCACCTCTGCCTTCTCTCAAAGAGCTCACATATTCAAGCACTGTTACCACCTACATCTACCATACCTGAGCAAACGAGTGTAAGTGAGGACTGTAGCATGGTCTGGGGGGATCATGGTACTTGATAACTTAGATCAGTGCACATCAGCTGTCTTGTATACAGGATTTAACCACAGCTGCAACATTTCTAAGTACAAAACCTCATTCTAAATCTTGCATGCAAAGTTGTTTAGAGTGACAAAGTCAGTTTTTGGTCTGTAGTCTGTAACTAAAAATATACTTTCCTCTTCTGCCCAGAGGAAGTCTCTCCTGGTGCACAGAAAGGAATATATATATGTAATGGCCAGACTTTCTGAACGAAGATTTTGGGAAGGGCTCTCCCCACGTGGGTGTGCCCGTCCAGCCTGCACAGTGGATTTTTTAGGTGAGGCACAGCGCGTGCAGAACTGGCCCCACCATTTCAGTCCTAAGGTCCATTTGCCACGGCCGAGCGAGCTTGGACAGTGACAGTGAAATCCTGGGGACTGTCTACAGCACCCAATACACTAACCAGGGCTGACCCTGCTGAGCATCTGAGATCTGATGGGATCAGACAGCAGGGAGGCATTTAACTGCCCAGGGGACGGTCCCCACTAAGGACTCGAACTCGGGTCCTTGGGATTCAGAGTCCAGAGTACTAACCATTACACCACAGGACCACCCCACAGAAAGGAATAATCCTGTGTGAAAGGAAGATGGAAGTTACTTCAACTTTTATGATTTTATGAAAATTAATTTTTATTGCTACGTGATTTTCCACAGTCTACATCTTAACACCAAAATCAGCTGGCACCTTTAATCTTCCTTAGGGATGTATTGTCAAAGATTCTCTTGCGGATTTATCTTTGTGGCCAGGGTAGAGTCAATAGGATCTGTATAGTTAGATCACTTTGCTGCTTTGTAGATTTACCCTGTTGTGTTTTAAGCTATGTTGTCTCATTACACAAAAATGAAGAGGATTTTTCTGATACCTTATTGAGATAGCAGATGTGGGGGTTTGTGTATTTTTGTTTTTGCTGCATTTTCTTTTGATTAGCTGCCTATTTCTTGTTAAGCAATAATAGGAAAACATTTCTTCAGCATTTTTTTTTCAGCTCAAGTCTTCTCTGTGAAAGTACAAGAGGGAGAATTTTAAAGATCTGTCCTGTGAAACTGTTATCTCTTTGATTAACATTCAGAATTCTGCTGCTTGTTTTATCACATTAATGTAACTTTGAAGAAAGGAAAAAGGCAATACTGATTTGTAATAATAGATTTTAATTAGGATGAGTGTTTGAGTCTCGGGAGTCTGTCCCATGCGTGTTTTCAGATCTCTCATCCTCCCAGCATCAGAACTCTAATTACCACCCATACAGATCAACTTGTATTTTGAAGATATCAGAAAATACATCATGAAAGAGTCTTCTTTTTAATTGCATCCTTATACCTTCTTTTCTATTTGGAGGTTTCTGTTTGGTTTCTATTGCCATCAATATGCCTCCACTGGTGTTTCTGTGTTCTTACTTCCTTTGTTATAGGTGACCCTGTCAGGTTATGTTTGGGAGAGGATCTGTGTTTAAGCCTCTCTCTCTGTTCTTCTCCAGCTTCTAGCAGAATTTATGTTGTTGCACTCCATATGCAATGTCTGGCATGTGTGAGGCATTAGATCAATATACTCCAGCCTCAGCAGCAACAGGGGCCACCTCGGGCTGTGGGACTCCCTGCAGGTTACCTGAGCTCCTCAGCCGTGGCTGCTCCCACCTGCCAGAGCAGAAAGGACAGCCCTCACCCTGGCAGGAAGTGCCCAAATCCGTGTCTCCTGGTCAGCATGAGCTGTGAGTCAGGAGGAGGGTAGGAAAGGAGGAATGGTGATTCCCAGTGAGGGAGCCCAGATGAACTCACTAGGGGCCCAAGGGGTTCTGCCCCAGGTCAGATGGGTTGGGGTCTGTCAGGGTGTTTTTCCCTCTGCTGTGCAGGCATAGCTTTAGGAAGCTTTATGTTTCTTGAGGCATTATTTTGCATCCCGAATAAATGCTCCAGGCATTTATAGTTTGTTGGTGTCCCTCCCTCTTCTCCCCTTCCTGTTCAGCAATGAGCTCAGCACCGTGGTGCACCCTGAGACTTTTCCCCACTGACTACAAAAGTTTACTTATTGACAGCTTTAGTTTGAGCTCTGAGTGAAGAAGTGTCTGGATCAAAAAGTAATTGGAATTAAACTAATCCCTTCATATGCCAAAGCAGAAACATCCCAAAAATCCTGTTCAAGTTTGAATATATGGTGTCAGTCCATTTTCCTGCCTCACACATGCACCGTCATAGCTGTGCCTGTCAGAGGAGGCAGAGAAGGGCAGCTCTGCTTCTGCTTGTGCGGTGCTATTTACTGTCAGTCCTTCACATAGGGTGAGTTGGCTTCAGAGCTAAGCAGACAAGTCTTTTAAGTTCATGAGAGACTTTTAGCTCTGCATATAGTTCTGTAAAGACCATCTACTGACACTGCATTCATTTTGTTATATTCCTCCTGCATCCATGATCCATTGATAATGAGGCTCATTAGAAGGAGACACTTGTTATTTAACAGCCTTCACCTGAGGTCCAAAAGCTGAGATGATAAGGAATATCTGTCAGATGTTCACACTGCCAGCTGTCATTAATTTCTGAGTGGAGTGAGATGAATTGAGATAAAGTTCTAGACTTCCCTTAGGAAGAGTTTCAACAGACTCAGAAGGGTGAGCCTACGCTAAGCCACATTTATTTTCAGCAGCACAGGATAGAAAATTAACGATGCCGGATGAACTCTTAATTTCTTTTTAGAGGCAGATGAGGATGTCTGAAAGAAGTGATATTATGGGCTTAATTGGATCCTTTCTGGGCTATCATCAACAAAACATGATGGCAACAAGGAGTGCAGTGCCTACACTTCAGTGCAGGACCCTGAACCCCTAGCAGGCTGTACAACAGGGTGGTGGCCACCTGTGCCAAACCCTATTTGCCAAGGACTTAAGTGACTGTGGATTCAGTGTTCCCAAATTTGTTTCCTGTTTAGAAACTCTTAAAACATGGGTAACATCTGTTTTGTGGAAGTCAGTTTTCTTTCACGAGCCTTAAATTGGATCTGATAAAAGCTAAAAAAGAAGAGGTTAGGAAAAACTTGAGCAGCTAGGAAAACTTGAGTGCAGATTTTTCATTTCTTTAGTTTCAACCGTCACATAATGCAAATGTACTTGAAAAACCTTGAACCATATTATTGATCCACTTAATAGGAAACAAGAAAGGGCACACTGAAGAGAAAAAAAACCACGTTTTTTAAACATAGAATTCAATGATGAAAATTTAGATATTATGTATATTGTTAATGCCTTAAGAAATACAATATAAGTGGTTCACTTTTCAGCATGTTTTTTTGGGTGTTAATTTGCCTTTTAAAATGGATGTTGGTGAAATAGTCGTGCTGTAATTTCAATGTCTAAAAATTTGGAAGGATTGTATACTCATTGATGAAAAATCTTTTTTCCCTTCTGGAAAGGCAGTTAAAAAACAATAGTCTCCAAGGTGTCTCTTTTTCTTTTTCTTTTTCTTTTTCTTTTTCTTTTTCTTTTTCTTTTTCTTTTTCTTTTTCTTTTTCTTTTTCTTT
>JAWWEU010000040.1:73639616-73673530 GCA_035583155.1 Acropternis orthonyx | reverse complement strand
CATTCTCTGCATTAGCATCCACATTCCATTTATGACAAGAATCTTTCCATACTTTAAATGGTGTATTGACTACTACATCAATCCTCTGTAGCAGTCCTGATGGCTTGCAAATATCTACAGACCATCCACAAAGGAGGAACATGAGAGTATAATAGAAAAGAGATTTAGAAAAGACAGTACTGAAAAGGTTTTTTCCTTAAGAAAGGCAAAGGTCTTTATTTTGTAGTGTTCATATATAACCTAACTACCTCAAATTTACAGCTTACAAAACCTCTTAGTACTTTCTTTTCCACAGGGTTTTTGACTGAATATATTTCTCAGATCCAGGGACCATGTAGTGCACCCTGAAAGAAACAGGCCTACTGTGGGCTTTGCTAAGCATTTGTCTGGCCCGCAATGAACTGCTTAGGAAAAATATTCATCTGTCTTCCTCTAACATATGCTTTGCTTTTCTCAGCTTTAGTCATCTCATATTCACAAAGCTTCCCACGTGTTTCACATGGGAAGTTGTATTTCATTATTTAGAGGTGGAGTTTGGCTCTTAATTACTGCATCATTTACCTGCCATAATAATCCAGTAACCAGATCTGGACCAGTTCAGTGTATTTAACTCCTCATGTTGAAAACCATGTTGGGGGAGATTGTTTCTCAGTGCAGAGAAAGTAAAATATTATGGTTTTCTTAGGTTATTTCTAACAACCCATTAAAAGTATTTAAGAAATGGCCTATGAAATTTTAATTTACAGGTTTAATTTACAGTTTTAATTTACATATTGAAATGTTGCAAGTCTTTAATTTGCTTTGGTTTTCTGACAGTCTACATTTTCTGTGCCTTTAATGATATCTGTTTTTGTAACTGGGATTTTTTGATCCAACATTCTGAGGATTTTTTTCCTGGAACCTTGGTTACCAGGGCATCAGGACTGCACAGTTTTGGTGGTGGTGTGATGGCAGAGATCTCAGCTGTCCCACCTAGCCCTAGCAAAATAACCCACTCTTGCAGCCCTTAAGGGTTTGTTGTTTCCAGGACTTTCTCATAGTCTGCTAAAGAGATAGAAGAGTATGGAAAGAAATTGTCCATCCAAGTTAATGGGGAACATTGAAAGATCAGAGGTGAGTCAGGTGAAGTGCTGTTCTTCACTGAAAGAAAGAAGGATTTATAAACCCTGTTCTAAGGGGAAAAGATTGTATGATGGACAGGAAATGACACTTGGAAATCTTGAGATATAGTTGTAAGAGGAGATTAAATAAAAAAAAAAGATAAAATGTCACAGGCAAAGGACAGCAATAAGAGTGTCTAATTTGAATTTTGGATTGGACATGATATAATCAATTTTATGTTGTTTGGCGGGAGAAGTTAATATATTGACTTGTTGAGCTTTTTCACTTCCATTGGTAACTAAAAAGGGGCAGTGACCACATTGCTTTTCTTTACAAGTATGTAATTTCTTTGTCTGTGTATGCTGAACTCCATTGGGACAAAAGTGTAAAGCTACTTATGAGTGAACTTCTTACCACGTATTCTTATTCTGTAGGATTATCTAGGTATGATCTTCTAACTAGAGGATCTATGACAATATTCACAATCCTTGGACTTCTCTCACTTAGCGTAATTACAAATTCTTTTAAGTCTGTCATTCGGATTTCCACGTATCATTTGCAAGTGGATACATTTCAAACCTATGGAACAATTCTGTATTGTACTAGCTAATCTGAAGTCTACATTTGGCACACCATAGACTTCAGTGGGCTTTCCATAATTTTTGGAGTGCTCATGAGAACTGTGGACATATATACCAATAAACGAGCACATAGTGTTAAATAGATATATGCATGGAAACTTGCATTCAGGAAATGTTAATTAAAATTTTCTAGATGAAAATTGCAAGATGGACATTGGAAGTGTTCATGGCATCTTTCTGTCAAAGCCAAACTTCATTCAGTTTTCTCTATTTTAAGGGGAAATAATTTACTTCACAATAGACTTGACTAGAGATTCACTAATACGAACTACTCAGCTACTCAAATTTCATGTTGTGAGCAGCCATGCCAGTCTTATTTTGTAATTATCAGTGAAGAAACAACTCGAGGGATGGAGTACCTCTCCTATGAGAAAGGGTTGAGGGAATTGGGATTGTTCACCCGGGAGAAGAAAAGGCTTTGGGGTGACCTAATTGCAGCCTTTCAGTACCTGAAGGGAGCCTATAGGAAAGATGGAGAGAGACTATGTACAAGAGCCTGGAGTGACAGGACAAAAGAGAACAGCTTCAAACTGAAAGAGAGAAGGTTTAGATTATATGTTAGGAAGAAATTCTTCCCGGTGAGTGTGGTGAGGCATTGGAAGAAGCTGTTCAGAGAAGCTGCAGATGCCCCAACCTGGAAGTGTTCCAAGCCAGGTTGGACAGGGCTTTGAGCAACCTGGTCAATGAAAATTGCCCGTGGTTGGGAATTTGGAACCAAATGATTCTTAAGGTCCCTTCCAACCCAGGCCATTCTATGATTTTATGATATGAGCTGCACCAAGAACTTTAAAAGTGCTCCACATAGTTTGTTGCTCTAAGGACAAACCTCTGAGGCAGGAAGGAGCCAGGCATGCCAGAAGGGGCCCAAATGAAAGAAAGGAAGAATTTTAAAATCTCTTAGGAAGGAGCAACATCCCTGTCAGGCTTAGGTGGATGCTGGAGAAATGGAGGACTGAACTTGAAGAAAAGGACAGTACAGCCTCCTCACAGAGCTTCAGAACCTGCATTTACTGACAGTGTTGCTCTGTTAGGTCTCTACATTGTCACAAAATAAGCCATAGCTTTCATCAAAGTGAGGAAATTACTTGATGAGCCCTTACATTTTTTGTCCCTTTTATTGTAGTGTTTTCTGGGTGCCTTGTTGGATTAAGTCCTCAAAGGACCTTCAAATGAGGCATAGAAATTGCTACGCTTTTCAGCAAGAATTGTCTGGGCAAACATTATTTCATCATTATTTTAATAGATGAAAGTATGAAGTCAAGGTCTTGAGTCTTTTGGAACATTTCTGAAATCTTCAGTACGTCTCCAGAAAGTTGACATATATGTTGAATTCCTGAAGTTGAGGGATGCTGAATACTAGAAAAAATTGAATACCTATGGTAAGGCAACGTATGTGCTGCATCAAGTATTTCAGAAAGAAATGCACTGCTAATACATATTGGACTTGATTCCATTAATCTTTTCATTCTCCTGCTAACAAAAAGTGCATTATTTATTCTTATTTATTAATCCTCCTTTCAAAAGTATCTTTCTGTCTTCTACAAAATTTCTTGGTCCTTTTATATTTTTCATAGATTGGAATAAAAATAACTTGCACATTTAACTTAAGAAGTCAAAACCAAGCATTGAGGTCAACAGAATTATGGAAAAGATGAACTTTCCCCTAATATATTGTTAGTTTTTTCTGTTATCTGATTTGACCATATTGATAGCATCCCTTTATGGATGTACTTGTTAAGTAAGGATATCCATAATTTTAGTCTTTCCAAGAGGCAGAAACAGCTGTGTTTCAGATTTAGGCATTTTTAGCTCTGTAGCTTCAGAATTTGAAACATACCATCAAATTCCAATTCACTGATTTTAAAGTTCTCCTCTTGGTAAGAAAACTTTCCATTTCTTGGTGTTACTTTGTTGTGTTGGGACTTTCAGGGGAAGTTGGAAGGTGGATGGTCTACAAAATCAGAGGTGAAGCAAAGAGCTCCTGGTATTAACTGAAGTGCCTCAGTTTGGCTCTCATTTTCATACAGTGTCAGATATCACACAGATGGTCTTGGCCACTGTCCAAACTGGCTATTGCTCGAGTCCCTCTGGCAGATGCTGACGGGGTATCTGCAGGATGGTATTCTTTCAGTCTCTTTTTCTCTTTCAAATTCGGTGCCTTTCTCCGCAGCTGAACTGCTTTTTGGCAGAGCATGTAAAATATAGTTATTAACATTGCTTATGTCATGCCTAAATGATAACTTTGATTAGGTGTTTCATCTTTTGGAGGGTCTTATGTCTATCCAGTGGCTTTACTTGGCAAATTTCGCTGCCAGTAGATGACTATATGTGACTGCTTACCCACAGACTGCTTACTTTTTCATAAAATATCTGAAGGGCATCTCTGAAACTCAGCTATGTAAGGAACTGTCACATGCCAAGAGAGTTCCATGAGTTTCCTGCAAAGCTGGAGTTGGATTTTATAAACAGTAGTTTTTGACTTCCAGGCTTTTAGAGAACTTGTTTCTAGACGTTTTTGGTAATTTCTCACTACATTATACTCTTGCTTCCTACACTAATTAGTAAAGATAATTTGGAGCTTTGGAAGTTAGTTTCAGTTTGGCAAAATATTACCAACAAGTGACACGGAGTCAGTGTATTTTCTTAGCATAATTGCCGTATATTTAAAATGTAGGGAAGAGTCTGATCCTCTGAACAGAAGCAGCACATTCAGCTCACAGATGGTTTTCTTTTTGCCAATGCCTCAGGCTAGGCATCTTTCCCTTATTCTACCAGACCTATGCTGCCTATCTTGCCTTGCTTTCTCTCCAGAATCCATGCAGGCCATGTGAAAAACAGAGTACTCAGTGATTGTTCACATAGCAGTGTTTGCAGTTTGGGAAGCCCAATTAGATTTGCATTCCCTCCAATCTATGTGCTTATTCCCAGCATCAAGAATGTACCTGCTATTGATTTACCTTTTTATTCAGATAGGCCTACAGTTCCCTGTGTTGCCAAGGAGACCTCAAAGTGTAAATATTGTTTTATATGAATATTCATCTCTCTAAGAAAGAGAGGGGACAGTTGGCATATTCAAGAGCACTTGACATGTTGCCAGTATTTTTGCCTATGTGACTTTTTGACCTGCAAACCAACACAGCATTAGTTGTTTTGAAATAAAAGCATCTCAATTCCAGAAAGCTCTTGGCGTTGTATCTTGATTTTATTTATGGTTTTATACTAACTTGGACTGTCTTACTCTTGTAACTTGGGAATTAATTTGTTTGTTTCATTGTAAAATGTCTAAGATACTAGATAAGTGATAGATAAATATTATTATTATAGATCTTTGTTATTTCTGAGTGCAAGCTTGAACTTGCATTTGACAAAGAACGTTTTGTTCTACCCTTTTACGCTGTTTGTTGGTATTTTCCATATATGGAATTTTGTAAGGCTGGTTAACTCCTAGTTATAATGTCAATATTAGTGAGTTGCAGATAACTTAGGGTGAGATAGCTTAGATGAAATAAATCTGCTTCCAAAACTTGAATTGGGTTCTACTTGAAGTTCAGAAATGTGCATGATAGCAGTTTTCATTAGTGGATAATATGGGAGGATGGTGAGGCACTTGCACATAGAAGTTGTGGATGCCCCGTCCCTGGAAGTGTTCAAGGACAGGTTGGATGGAGGTCTGAGCAACCTGGTCTAGTGGGAGTGTCCCTGCCCATGGCAGGGGGGTTGCAACTGCATGATCTTTAAAGTCCTTTCCAACCCAACTCTGTGACTCTGATACTTCTATATTGCTGGGTAATGGTTGGAGAAACAGAATACCTTGCTTAAAGACATTTAGACCATCTGAACTTAATATGCCCATGTATCTAAGCTGTAAATTCTTTTATTATCAGTTACTTCTGGATTTTTTTCCAGCCCCCTCCCTAAAATACAAGACACTGTGCCCATACTTCATCTCTTAGTAGTCTTTAGTAAATCACTTTATTCACTACAACTGAGTGCAACTGGCCAGGAAAGATGTGAAGGTGTTTGGTCTATGGGGGGCACCTTGTGCACCTCCCAGGGGCAGCTCATCCCCCAGGACAGCTCTCAAGTGCTCCCAGAGACCAGACCCAAAGATAGGTCAGAGCATGAGCCGGTAAAAAGCTCAAGAACTTTTCAAATTGATTTTTGTCAGACTGAGCCTTAGTTGCCCCAACAGTGGAGTGTGTCCCCAGTCAGCATCACTTGTTACCCTGTGGTGTCACGGCATGCCAAAGTTAAAGTGCCAGCTTTGTCAGAGGATACATGGATGAATTTTCAAATAGACCCTCATCAGAAGGTAGCCATTGCTTTGTTTTTCCTGGAAACCACATGAAAGAATCCCAAATCCAGTCTGGTTTTCACTTTAGTTAGCTTGGAAAAGTTTTCAAGGTTGAATTTGCTAAAAATAGTGACACCTTACATTACCTGGAACTAATTCATGCTGTTCATTTTACTGGTAACCAGGGGAGAGATACAGGGAAGTTATTGCCCCTCTGTTACACAATAATTCAGTGCGACTAGAAAATCTGTTATTTAGGAGATAATTTTAGTTTGCCGTTGAGGTTACAAGGCAATAAATGGCTCCTTGCTGTATCCTCAGAGTTTACCCAGCACATTTATGAGGCTATTTATTGCCCAGTGTACTTAGAACCAAGCTAAATTATCACTGCTGTATCAAATCTACATTTAAAAACCCTCTCTTTTCATTCATTCCTTCCTTTATTTCTTTTATATCTCTTTCCTTGCCAGATATAGCAAAGAGCTTACTTCCTCTATATTGCTTTTTCAAATAGAATCAGAGCAAAGCACATTAAAACGGCAAAATATTTTTCATGTTAATTGGTGGTGGTTTTTATTAGTTCCTTGATTTTAACTGGTTAAAATTTTGTAGATTTTTTTTCCCTTGGGGGAAAAATATGCTCTTGGTACAATCAATTTTGTTAAAAGGATAATTAATTGCTCTAGTATGTAAAGTGGCTCACTTACTCTGTTTTGGATCACAACCAACTTATTTATATGAAAATCATTCAAACTTAAGATTCTCTTATGATAGTGAAAAATACTATTCTAACAGTCCACATACCTTTTCATTCTCTCAAGTAAGATAAACACCAGCACAGAGTATGCAGGGTTGAGATACTTTTTAAATTGTACATATGCAAAAAGTTTCCTCTGTAGTTCAAAGGATCTTCTCTATACTACTTATACTGTGCGATAGCACCTGATCGAAGTCATGTAAGTGTACTTACACTTCTGCTTGTATGTCACGTACACAGACCATAGTTTTATAATTTCAAATTCCTTGGTATCCCACATATTTGCTCCTTATTTAAATGCCTTTTATGAGAGCTGCCTGACATATATGTACCTAACACAGCCAACTGATACCCAAAATATAACTGATTTCAACTGGTGTTATGAACAGCTGGAATGGAGCCAGCTAGCAACTCTGCCTCGGCCACAGAGCTGAGTATGGTCTTTGCCATCCTCCGGGGCTAGAAGAGAGAAACAGCAGCCAGGAATTCTGTGTTTTAACTGTTATTTAATTGTAAAGCTGAAGGTCAGGACACCAGGAAAGCTGTACTTGATGAATGTGGGAGGGCTAGTGTCTAAGGGGGTCAGAAGCAGAGGAAACTAGAAAGCATGTGGTGTTGAGCATGTCTTCTGGCTTGTGATAAATCCTGCTGTAGAGTCCTGACTTTTGGGTCCAGACTTATTTTCTCCTCGACTGGAATAACAATGCCACTTCTGGCAGAGCGCAGCACACCTACCAAATAATAGAATCATAGAATCAGCTGTTTTGGAAAAGAACTCTGAGATCATCAAATCCAATCCTTGATCCACTGCCACCATGGTTACTAGACCATGGCATTAAGTGCCACATCCAGTCTCATCTGAAAAACCTCCAGGGACAGAGGATCCACCACTTCCCTGGGCAGCCCATTCCAATGTCTCATTACTCTCTCTGTGAAGAATTTCTTACTAATATCTAACCTAAACCTCCCTTGCACAGCTTAAGCCCATGCCCTCTTGTCTTACTGCTTGTTGCCTGGGAGAAGAGAGCAACCCTCATCTGGCTACAACCTCCTTTCATGTAGTTGTAGAGAGTGATGAGGTCACCCCAAGGCTCCTCTTTTCTGGGCTAAACAACTCCAGCTCCCTCAGCTGCTCCTCACAGCATTTGTGTTCTAGTCCCTTCACCAGCCTTGTTACCCTTCTCTGGATCTGCTCCATCACCTTGAGATCCTTCCTGGATTGAAGGGCCCAGAACTGGACACAGCATGAGTACAGAGGAAGGATCACTTCCCTGGAGCTGTTGGCCACACTATTCCTGGTACAGGCCAGAATGCCATTGGCCTTCTTGGCCACCTGGGCACAGTTGCTGAGGAGCCTCTCTCCAGGGCCGTGTTAAACTCTGCATGTGGTGTATCCAGCACTGTTGTTTGATTTCTTCCCATGCTTCCTGAAGGCTTTTCACGACATATGATGGGCACGAAAGCGGCGCCACTGCAGTGCTCTGTAAGTGTAATGGCAAAGCTGTCAGGTGCTGGTAGGGTCACCTGGTGCTGGTTTCATGCTGTGCTCTGACTCTGGACTCATTCATGGACCCCTGGGTCCTTCCACTTCCCTTTGCTTTTGCTGCCTGCACTCTACCCCAGCCAGCATCCCCTCTCCTTTTCAGCAACACAGAGCTGAGAAGGTCTCGGTGGGGGGGAGTTCCTGAGCCCTAGGCAGTGGATGAGAAAGTTTGCTGTTCTGACATGGCAGGATCTGTGCACCAGGGAAGTGAGAAATCCTAGCAATTACCACTGAAAGAAACTCTAGAAGGGTTAGTTCCTCCCTACCAAGGTTTCATAATCTTCTGTGTAAGGGGGGCTCCAAATGACAGTCATGATATCTTGTCCTGTTCCTTGTTTATCTGCAATGTTTCCTAAAGTGTTGTTATTGTGAAAAATTCATCTGAGATCAGCTATCACTAGCCCCAAACCCTTTATTTGGGATTATCCCAGACCTGAACACCTTTTTCTGAAGGCAAATATATTATGCTGGCTTTTGCAATTTTTTTTCCATGAACACTTTCACTTGAAAAAAGAAGTCTTCCTCCTAAATCAGCTCACATCTGTTAAGTGGTTGCAGCAGAGCTGCAGGCAAAGCCCAGCTACCTTAGAAACCCTCAACCTGTTTCAAAGCAGCATTTAGCTGACTTGGATGATGCTGGTCTTGACTTTTGCAATATATCCCTGACATCCATTTTTAAAAATAGACCCTTTTTAAAACTCTAGTATTTAAAGTAACATGCTTTTTATAATTGCACATCAGGTGGAAACCAGAATCAGGCCCAAACTTCCAGCTGATTTCATCCAAAATATAGAAGCCCTTTCCAAAGGGATCTGAGGATGAGGAGCAGCAGTAACACCTTCCCAATTTCCAGATGCTATGATATTGTAACTCATGGTTACAGTTGTTTTCTGTTGGCCTCGTGTCTTTAGGTAATCCTACAGAGACTTGAGTTTAGTGAATTTGTATTTCTAGTTTGCAGACTATGATAAGTGCAACAATAAACAGATGTGATTTAATTTTGAGCATCACTGATACACCACTGAGAAATGTTCCTAGTCTGAATATGTATTGTGAAATAGACTGTTATAGTGCCCACAGACAAAACTAATGTGAACTCTCTGTGTGGGAGGGCATTTGTGTGCACATATAAAAGAGAATCAACTGAAAACACCACAAGGTTGGCAGGTTATAACCTCTCTGTTTTAACAACACTGGCCAGCTAATATCAGATGCACACTCCATAGAGACTGTGAAACATACACAGCTTTAATCACAGTATGGACCTCAGAGGCACATTTTAGCAATTGTATTATCTCATTACAGTGAAATACAACCTTAGCAACAATTCCAACTGATGTGGAGAGGAATTCTTTTTTAGGGGAAGTGAAGAAATTCTGACTTGTAGATGTTTCACTGGAGGAAACAGTGGGCTCTGTTTGTCGTGGTTACTAACCCCTATTCTCCCATTTTGCCAGTCTCCTGGACAAAAAGACATTCTCTTAAGCACCTCAAGTGTCAGGTAAAATAGTTTCTCATCTTACAAAGGTTGATGAAAAAGGAAGATGTGGATTCAAGAAGGCATATTCAATAATTGCTTGAAACTTCTCTGTCAAGATCTTCCATATCTTTCTCACAGTGATGTCAAACACTTTTGGAAAAAAAAAAATTCAAAAATTCTTCCTAGAAAATTTTATGCTTTCACAGTGGCATTGTAAAGAGTTACAAAAAGGAAAACAGTGACTGCACTTTAGGAAGTAACTTCAGAGCATTGTATGTACAAGGGTAAGCAGTGATAGAACAAGGGAGAATGGCTGAAAGATGATAAATTTAGTTTAGATGTTAGGAAGAAAGTCTGCACGGTGATGGTGGTGGGGCACTGGAACAGGTTGCCCAGGGAAGTTGTGGGTGTCTCATCCCTGAAGGTGTTCAAGGACAGGCTGGATGGGACTTTGAACCACCTGGTCTAGTGGAAGGTGTCCTTGCCCATGGCAGGGGGATTGGAACAAGACAAGATCCCATTCATCCCAGACCATTCTGTGGTTCTATACAAGGTGAGGGTTATTTCCACAAGTGTTAAAAAAGATTGTTTTGATGCAGAGAGATTATTGTTGTCATTTAAGAAACGAGTTTGTGTTTCTTGGATATAAGTGCAATATCCTTGGTTTGGGGGTTCTTTTTGGGATGGTAGATCGCTGCTTCCTCAACCTCTTCATGTTACTAGTCAAGGGTAAGGTGATACTAATCATTGACTTCCTCAGCACAGAGCTGCCTGCTAAGAGGAGACTTTGCTTGATGCTCAGGTAGTGCTGGTTTACAGTCCAGTTATTACAGTAGAGATGGGAAATTCTTTATTGACTGTAAACTGGAGTTGTCAGACAAGGAGAAGAAGCCATTTTAGGAGGCCTTTGTGCTCCTTCAGAACAGTTATGTCTGGGAGTGCTTCCCTCAGGCACTTTGTGATATTAGCACAAAGACACCCATGTTAACATGGACCCTACAAGACCCTACTGAATAATAACCTACTAACTGCTTACAGTAATCCATTTATTTGTGTGGTGGTTTACAGAAGGAAAAAGGAGACCAAAGGCAGAGTCTCTGCACCAGTGCTTTAAAATATGTCCAGTAGGGTGACTTTGAATCACTTTCTGTGACCATTGAGGGAACCTCATTTGCAGTAAGTTGGCGTAACTCTGCTTTTGTCAATTGCTTTGTCAGGCTTTGCAGGATCCCATCCTTTCTACTTATCAGGAGCTGGTTATGCTGGGATTCTGGATATGTGGATCACCCAAAGAGTGAACAAAAGATCTCCAGAATTGCCAGTGGAGGGGTAGGCAGGGGAGCTGCTGCAACTGCTGTGTACTTCAGTTGCTGTTTCCTTTCTTTAAAAATGGGTGTGATTAAGAGAAAACATAATTACACAAAGACTTTCAATAGCCAGCTGTGGCTGGGAAGGCTGCATTCCAGAACACAGGCATGGATTTTTTTTGTCATGTCCCTGTACTCTGTAATTAAATTTTCATTGAATGGCTGAGTCTGACTATTATAATGTAATCACTTAGAGCTCTCGCATGTAATTCATTAGAACAATAATGAGTTTCAATGAACAGGCTCCCCACCAGTGATGAACTCTGAATGATTTCTATGATAAAAATTCATTTGGGAGGGTGGCAGATGGAAGACAGACCATTGTACGCTCAAGATCTGTGCACACCTATGTATAAATAATAAATATATCTCAGGCAAATGTAAAATGCTGCAGCTTTTTGTGAGGTCAGTGGGAGAGGAGCTTCTCTGCATGCCAGTGTTTTAAAGAAAGAGCTGCCTCAACACTGAGGTTGTTGCATTTGTGTGTTTATTATTCAATTCTTCATTCCACAGTTTTTGAGAGCAAGTTTCCCACCAGTCTTACATCCCATTTGATAGGTTTCCTCCAGACTGTCAGATAACAAATTCAGTGATGGACCCTGCAGTCTTCCAGGTGGGCTGCCTTGCTTGCAGCTCCCCCCCAGTCTCCTGTCAGCTGGTGCCTGACATCTAGGCGAGGGAGCTGCCTGTTATCCTTCCTCTGGACTTTCTGTTTTCTCAGGGGTATTATTACCTAGGTTCTGCATTTCCCCAAATGTAGAGAGATGAGAAGCATTCCAGCTGGGCAGGTAGGAGCCAAAAAAACAGAGTAGCATACTTATGCTCAGATTGTTCCTACCTTGGGAACATTTTGGAATTTACAAAGTGAAGCTGTCTTCAGGAGAAGGGGGGAAAAAAAAAAAGAAAAAGAAAATGATGAAAAGTTTTGGCTTTTCAGCTTTTTCTCGAGTTGGGAGTTCCATTTTTGTGCAATCTCTGTGGTTTAATTATTAGTGCCTTGGCAACATAAGCTTAAGAGAAGACCAAGAATTAAAACTAAATGAAGAGAAATTTCTAGTTGGGTGATCTCTGATTCTGCCCACAAAAATAAAAATAAAGGTTTTTTTTTTTTAAATAGATGATGCTGCAGACAGTTCCCTTTGTAATGCATTTTAAAGTTTCTCTGAAAAAGTCCCAAAAGGTTGGAAGTTGGGGATTTATACACATGCAGATTTTTCTGTGGGTAATGGGAGTTTTGTATTCTGCCTTGACTTGATTCCATTAAAATATATCAAATATTCACCACAAAATGACAATCTGGCAATGCAGAAATCTATCTTTCTAAGAGAAGCCCTGTAAAGCCCTGAGTGCAGACACTGGTCAAAAAACATACATCATCAGTTTTCAGATAGTCTGTGTTTCATGTTGACAAAGAAAACTCCCCATGGTGCTTCTCTTATTTGGAGGCAAAATAAATGATGAACAAAAGCTGGAATACTGAACCCTGTATGTAGAGGGGCTGGGTCAGATCTTTGTGTTAGGATCTGTCCCCAGAGGATTTAGTTCATGTCCTGAATCAAATCCAGAGAGGGCATATTGTTTGGTTGGGGTTTCACTTTAGGTATTACTGAATTATTTCCTGTTGGTGATAGCTAGCTTTGGGCACAAGATGGTAAACAAGACAATGAGGGTCTTGCTGATGATGATGTAGAAAAAGGAGACAATGCTACAGATCACGAGATGAAGGAAAATAAGTGTTTGAGGCAACTTTTAAAACACCTCTCTGTCCTAAAAAGAACTGCTGTACTAGTTTGTAGCGTGTGTGTCAGAATCTTCACGCTGCTGCTTCCGAAAGGTAAGTTTCTAAAACTAGTGGTGTTGTCACTGCTGCCAAGTTGGGACATTCCTAATTACATATTCTGACAGATAAAGATGAATTGATCACTGAACTAGTTGGTTGCCTAGGTACAAGCAATCATGATCTGATTTTATTTGTTTTGTGCAAACAGCATTATATTCTTGGTGCTCTAAAAAGGCCAATTTCCCAAAGCGGAAAACAATCATGAACAAAATTGAGTGGGAGGAAAAATTTAAACACAAGAATGTGCATGATAATTAGGAATTGTTTAAGAATGCTTTATTAGATGCCAAAAAAAACCCCAGCTCTGCAATCAAGAATGGTTTCTATGGCTGAAAAAAAAAAATCCCACAAAAATGGGAGAAGGCAGTCACAAAACTCTTCTGAAAATCAAACAAATCCCATTAGAAACAGCAGTATGTAGTGAATGAAAAAAAGGAGAAACTCATCATAGGGGGCATAAGCCAACATAACCCAACATTTAGGAAATAAAATCAACTGGTAGAAAAAGCTAAATGCATCAATAAAAATCCCTCTATACTCAAAAAGGTAAAAAAACCAGGAAACCTTTTCTAAAGCACATGAAGAACAAGTAGAATCTTAGTAGAGATGTTCTATGTTGGATAATGCTGAAAAAATTTTCTAGTAGTATACATAAAGATGAAATCAATAAGTATTTTATAATTGGAAAGAAGCAGGATTATATTTTAGCATGATACTAAAATACTTTCAACTAATATTTAGAAGATTAAACAGCAATAGTTAAAGCCAATTATTGAAAGGATTGGTGAAGGAGTGTCTAGAAGTAAGACTGTGTGCACTGAATTAATTTTTAAAGATGGGCAATATGCCAGAGTACTGAGAAAAAAAAAAGCCAATGTCCCAAAATTAAAAAAAAAAATTGAAATATGCTGAGCAGGGTAGTTAAGAAAGGAATTCTGGAAAAAAACTGGAAAAGCTGAAGTGGACATTGCTATTAAGGAGTGGAATGATGGGTGCCTTATGAGTAGGAATGTAAAATGGCCATTGTGTTCAAAATTACTGAGACTATTTAAAGAAGACTGTGTGAGCTGGAAAATTAAAACTGAGAAAAAAATTAAAAGTGGTCTAGAAAAAATATCTTCTGGAAACATCGAAAGCATGAACTATGAGGTTATTTGAGACAAGGCTGGGGACAGTTGTCAGCCCTAAGAATCTGCATAAAGAAAAGACTTTTAGGAGACAGGTGTTAACTTAATACACTGAAACAAAATAATGGAACAAAAGCCACTGCAAAATCCAGTAGTGAGAACATTTGAACCAAACAGTGGGGAGATTTTCATGGTAAAATGTCAGCCATTGCAACAGTTTATATAAGGATGTAGCAGTTCATCACCTGAAGCTTTTGAGTCAAGGATATTTTTATACCCATAGGTTATATTTAAAGTTTATTGAACAAGTTTCTATCATCTGCATAGTCCCAGAGGTCATGATAATATCTTTTCTCCATTAAAATGTAACGAGCTTGCATCTTGAAATATTTGACTTTGTTCCAAAACCATATGGAAGTTTAATCCTAACATGAACTTTGCACTAGTTTCATGGATCATACAAACCTTAGGAAAACAATGCGTATTTTCATATGGAATTAAATGGAGCTACTTCTCTGGATTCTTTAATACATACCTCTTTTATCTTTTCAACTCCAGTGACAATCATGAGTTTCAGCTTAAAACTTCAGTCCAACAAAGAGAGGAAGCTGTCAGACAAAATTTCCTTTTGAAGCTTTTTTGTGGGTAGAAGAGAGAAAGAAAAGCAAGACAATGATTTTTTTGTCTGCTCTCCATCTAACCAGCAGGTGCTCCAACATTGTGACTGTGGGAAAAGCTCTATAAATGGAAAAAGTTACATATGGATTGCTCTTTTATGAAGCTATGGAGCATGTCTTGTGGCCAAATGTTGAGGCAGTTAAGATGATGCTGAAAGAACAACTCCTGAGATATCAGCAGGATGAAGAAGGCTGCTGGTGCATATTAATTGCTAGTTATCCTGTACAGAAATGGGGTATATTCTGGGCAGGGCTTTAATTGCTTTGCCACCCAAATTCAGATTCTCCTGCAGTCCCTGTTCCCACCACACTCATAAATGCATAAATTGGCAGTAACAGGGTCTTCATACAAGAAGTTACACATTTCTTTGGTTGTGGTAAAGCCCCATTATCTTACAGGTGTATAAAGTAAACATGTGAATCTATTGACTTCTTTCTGTCCTTTGCCACTTCAGTCTATTCCTGCCTTTCAGTTATTGTCATATCCATTGGAACCTTGGTCTTAACATGTAGACAAGAAATTCAGGTTGAATTCGTGGGGGTATTGGAATGAGAGTTTGTTTCACACACTCTTATTAACATGATTGAGACTTTAAAAGACAGAACTTTTAAATAATTACTAGGTTTCATGAGTTGTTAAAATTATCCAAGCCACCAGGCCTCTAGGTTTACATGCAAGGACGGAACTTCATCACACTGGTGGTCCCTTCTGTTTCCTATGAAATCACGGGTACAAAGATGCTTGCATAAAATTAACTGCATCTTTAAATGCTTTATTGAACTTAAATTATGATCTGTTAGGGGGTGAATTTGTCTTCATTTCAAATGTATAGGATTTCATGTGCCTTTATGAATCTGCAGTGAATCTCCAAGAAACAGTAATATATAGAACATATTATCTATCTCTCTAGGGTGCTGATATGTTTATTAGAGACTGGTCTGATATGATCTTCATTATTTCAGAAAAATATTGAAGCAGATCATAGGCTTAGGAGTTTCTGATCTATTAAGTGATGAGAACATTGGAACTTTACTAAGAAAAGTCAAGAAATAAGAGAATTAACAAAAAGTCTTCTTGCACTTCATTCCCATAGATATTGTAAAACCAAAGAGTTTGGAACTAAAGCTCCGTTTTAGGAATTCCTTCTTTAATTTCTCTGTGAAATAGATCTTTTGATAATGTTCAGAGAGCTTTTAAACTATTTTCCTTTCAGGGCAATGTAAAGTTTGCCTAGTGGTCAACTCTCTAAGCTATTGCATTTTCCATTTAAATGTGAACATAAAGATCATTACATTGCAATTGGCACACCTCAGGGTTCCCTGATATTCTACCACCAGTTGAGATTTTAGAATTTTTTGAGCTGTTCAGGGGTTGAAAAGAAACCCAAAGAAGGCATTTTATCTAGCTGAAGATAACTGATTTTTTCACATGAAAAGTAAATGAAACGTATGTATTTTGCATAATGAAACAGATGACAAACTGGGCAAACTGATCTATTAATGAGCTTCCTGTAAAGCATGAATGCAGGAGAATGAGCAAGGAGCAGAAGGAATCACTATGATCTTCAAATTTAACAACCACTTCTCATCAAACAGTCTTCTAGGATATGTGAATTCTTCAACTCCCTCGAATGGTCAGTACTATTTGAATTTAACAAGGCCTGTATGTAAACCTTATTGCAAGAAATATATTCAAGTGTGCAATATTATTATTTGGAGGAAAACTTATCTATTAGATGTTAAAGTACTGTCATTTACAGAGGGCAATTTGCAATTCTAAGAAAGAAGTGCAGCCAGGAAGTAATGAGTCTGATTGATCTGGCCACACAAAATGCTTAGATTCCTTCTTCTCTGAGTGTTTGTTGTCTGTGTGACAGTTCATCATCATTCACTTTGCTAGAAGTTACCTCCAAAAACAGGATCAAGTAGTTCTGAAATGGAAGGGGGTCTTGCCCATTACTCACATGGGCTTTGGATCAGGTCTGTGTCAGATTAATTTGTAATTCTATACTTTGCTGAGTGCTTTTATGGAAACATCCTTAAATGCCGATGCTGTTTCCTTTGAGCTGGTCCCATGGAGCACATATCTTTCCTCTTGGGAGGGAAGTGCAAGGCTCTGTCTTTAGCAAGGTATGTACATGTTCAGTGTTGCAAGGGAAGCCTGTAGATGTCTTTGCAAACATCCTTTCCTTGTTGAGCAGCTGTACTCAGCCTTGTTTGCACCACAGCCAGTCTGAGCTGTGTGCCAGCTTTGATTCCTCTTGATTTCATGGTGAGCTGCCACTTCAAAAAGAGTTTGCTGATAGACACATACTGGAGGTCTTTTCTCTTCTAGGACGTGAGATCTCAGTTACTCTGGCAGCCCACTGTGCCCTCTGCCTCACAAAAACTTCTAAGTGACAGACATTGGCACAGAAAACTCAAAAGCATTCAAATAGTCATGATGCTCCCATCCCTATGGTGTCCAAACACCATCTAGAAAAGAAGGCTGTTGAGCTGATAAATCTGACCCTCAGCTTCCCTTAGAGGAGTTGTGAGACTTGATATCTGGAAATGGTTGATACAGAAGTTAAGTATAAATGCTGTTATTGAAAATACAGACAGTGTAGAGACAGCTTTTTTTGAGTATGTTGCTGCCCAAGCCAGCTACCAGTCTGTCCACAGAAGCAGTAAGTACATTGTAAGAATTAACACAGGGAGGAAGAAATCAGGCAATACTGTTTTCTCCTTACAGCTACACACTGTTGGCTGCTGTTTTCACTCCAGATGTGGCTACAGGAATCCTTCAGGAATATAGTCTGGGTTTATTTGGGATGTTATCTGATCTATTTGTTAATGCTTTTATCTCTCTCTTGTTAACACCAGTAAGGTCTTCCACACATATGTAGTATTTATAGCTATTTGAGATGATCCAGAGTCCACAATTGCACCCAAGGCTGTGCTCTTCTCTGTGTTCTTAGACAGTCAGGAAAAAGTGACTTGTTCAGAGTTGTTGAGTAAATGCAGACTTCTCTTTCCCATTTCTTTGCAAGTGATGCTGCTGGAGGGAGCAGAGAGTGAGTCATGACTCTATTAGGGAGCATGGGGTTCCTATTGACCAGGGCAGGAGCCTAAGGAAGCAGGGGAAGGGGAAAAATTGTGAAGGTCAGTGAGTGCAAGGACTAGGGAGTCCAGTTGTGTTTGATGTTACACCTTAATTTAAGCTTTTTTTCTATTGAAGAAGAGCCGTACAGATTATTCCTTCCATTTGGAAAGAAGAACAACAGTGGAAATAGCAGGATATCTTTGTGAAGCCATCTGCTCTGTTGGAGCTTTTGCACAGGGTGAGAAGAGGAGGAAAGACTTTGGCCATGTATCTTCACAGAACAAGATTTTGGGAATTCTCACAGGAGGCAGAAAGAGCCCCAAAGCACCCTGAAAGATCATATTCTGTCCTCAGAGCATCCTGAAATCAAATTAATGCCTTTCAGATGAAAAACAAACTTCCTGTAGAGGATAAAACAAGACTATCTCTGCCTCCTATACAAACATATGCATACATACCCCTTAATTCTATGAAGTTAAACACTTAGCTGAAAAATTCAGTGCTGACCTGGCTAGACTGCTAGGGGGAGTGGCCACATTTAAAATCTAGGTATGTTCCTAAATCTTTTTAAAACAGCACATGCTTAATTTTCTTCTTTTATCTTGGACATCGTGCTTTCTTTGCAGTTGCATATAAACTGTGAATTAAGATGAAGCCGTTATTGAACAAAGAGGATGGTGACATAAATTATGCTTTACTCCACAGTATTTTGAAGGCCAGATTCAAGAAAAGCATGATGAAAAAACATATCAGTCTTATTCAGTATTTGCATAATTTCAGTAGTAAATACTTTATTGTTTTTTGCAATGCCATGATAGGTTGTGGTCCAGGAAGGAGGGGACTCAGTAACACATTAAATAAGAAAAAGTAGTTACTTAGAGGGATATGATATTTCAGCTCATTTTTACATTATACTTGTTACATTCAGAAGATACAGTAAGTTTTGCTCCTTGATCCATTTTCCATTCAGAAAGGAGAGGAGGAATATTAACAGTTTCTTGTATTTAGATTAGGGGTGGGTTTTTTTCTCTAAGAAATTACATTTTTCCCAAATGAAGACAAAGAGCAGCAGCAACAACAATAACAAATTTTAGTACTAGAAAACTAATATTTTTTTTGCAATACCATGTAACCAAATATTGATTCTGTTAATAACTACTCTTTTTCTTAAGGCATTGCTGACTTGGACAATAGGTGCTCCTTACACTGCAGAGGAATTCCAGCACCTTTACAGAACTGTGAGAGATGTACTGTTATTGGATCCAGTCCAGGATTTGCACTGGCTTTAGCGCAGATTTGGAGAAGGGCTGTTCTGGATGAAAATGGACAGGGTAACATGGATCATAATTAGCTGAAGTTAGATTGTGTTTAGCCAACAACGTGTCGAACATGATTTTTCCATACCTATAATAGCAAAACCATGCTCACACCATGTGTATTGTCCTTATATGAAAGGGAATACATTTCCTGCTCGGATGTCTTTTAGTGTTTACTTCAGAAAACACACAGTCAACTAAGCAAATTTCAGAAAAGGTCAGCTTTTGATTTCCTTTATGCTTTGTTGGTGTGGATCTTTTTTTTTTCTTTTATGTTGTTGTTATGGGTGCTTTTTATTTTTTTTAGTTTTCTTTAAATTCCCCACAGAAAATCAATTGAGTTTGGTTATTTTTTTTTCCTGGAGTGAATTTTATGTCTGCGCAGTTATGTACACTCAAATATCCTCATTAGAGAATTATTATTTTTAGAATTACAATGCAAATTGAATCTCAGATTGGTCTGAGCCTCCAGCATAGCTGCATACTGAATGAAATGCCTCCACTTGCAGTACTGCATTTGAATATATCTTATGATTTGTGTGTGTTTAATTCTGCACAGGGAAGACCTTGTTGCTTGAGGGTTAAAGGAAATCAATTTTTACAGTGATTCTTGCATTAAAGACAGATGTATCAGAGGTCATTCTTGATCCATATGCTGTCATTGTTTATTCATGGGGGATAAGGTAGTTCTTAAGTTAGGAGAGAAGTTTTCCATTAGGACTTAATGCTGCAGCTCAAGATATAAAAGCCTGATGTCTTAGTGCACACTGGGAAAGTGGGGAATTTAAGTCATTACAGAATCACAGTGAGGTCTTGGGGACCTTTGTTACAATAACTCGGTGTCATGTGAGGTAAAATGGAAAGCAATTGTCCAGAGGAAGAACAAAAGAAATGAAACTCCAGTTACCAGTCTTTACTATTTACACAAAGACCAAACATTAATGGAAAGTGCAGATGAAGAACTCTGTCTCAGCTCATCCTTTGAACTTCACTGGGAGTAATTTTATTTTTAAAGTCAGGATTTTTCTTTCTTTCTCTCCCGTTCTTTCTTTAGAGCTTGTTTTGTTTTTACACTTGCAGGAAAAAAAAATTTAAAAAGCTACAACAATTAATTCCTGTCTATGGGGAATAGCACACAGGTCATAGACCAAAGAACTGTATTACTACATTAGTGCTGAATCTCACCAAAATGAATGAAATAAGTACTTGAAATGAAATACATAAGGTAGAACATGCTACAAGGTTTCTAAAGAAGAAACCTTGCAGCCAGCAGTGACTTTGAAGTTTCACTTCTTACTTTTTTATATTATTATTATTATTCTGTGCTGATGTGCTGGCATCCAGAGTCCATGACCTGTGTGCAGTCCCTTGAGGATGTCACAGATCTGAGAGCCATTGTTGTGAATCTGTTCATTAAGTATGAAGAAAAAGGTACTGATCTAAATGCAACAGAATGTCAAACCTCTCCAGATTTTGTTGTTGTTGCTGCTAAGGACAGAGCAAAATAACAGTCTGGAGCTGGTAAATTTCTGTTCTTTGATTTTGCAGGGTGAAATTGAATATGTTTGCTGAATTACTTTGCTGAAAAATTCAGAAATCAGCTGTACTTTTGGGGTGTTGGTGGCAGTGATATTAAAAAACCCCCATGTGAATGGAAAAAGCTGTACCTAAAGACAATGGGTTTAACCCTATGCTTATAAAAGTCCTTTTCAAAAATAACACCATTTTAGGAAAACACAGACTGGATCTAATTGTTCTTCATATTTGTAATGACACTTTCCAAACTGCTTTGCAAATATACAAAGTTGTACAGTAGCTTATCTGCAAAAATTCCCTAGAAATAATCATACAGGACTGTTATTGCTGTTTCTGCTAATTTTCTTGTAGTGTAATTGGCCTCACAACTCCCTTTTTGTTAGGCATAGTATGCACATACAATTATAGACAACATGTGCCTCAAAGGACTTGGATTCTAAGTGGATATGACAAACAGAGGGAGTAAGATTATCCCTAAATTATAGCTATAAATGTGAGATACAGACAGAAACAGACTCTCCCATGCAAAACAATCACCACCCACAATCCTCAGTGGATTTAGGTATGAGCTCAGTTCACACTGAGATAGACAGAAATTAGGTGTCGTTCAAGTATTTTGGAGTCTTAGGTAACGGATCCAAGAATGCACAGGGACAAAAAGAGGTCACTGTGCCCTGTATCTTGTATTTGCCACGTGGGCTTACCCAAAACTCTGTTCCCAAACAAGTCACAGTTCTTTGATTTGGAGGACTTTCAGCTAATTAGGGGAAATAGTCTTAATTTTTTCAACTCTGTGATATGCATCATAAGCACTGATATTTGTATATCTGTCTAGCCCATTGTCCCGTAACTCCTTTGGATGCACTTATTTGTCATGTTGCCTATTAAAAAAATAATCCCAATTACTCAATGTAAACAAATGAAGAGGAAGTGCAGGGCTTCTGTACAATTTACTTGAACAGAAGGTAGGAAACATTAGTGTCGATGCATTCCAGGACTTGCTACCAAAGCACAACTAAATTTAGCAGCCAGAGATATTGATTTGATTAAAAATGGTTTAAGACTTGTAAATGTCACTGGAACTTAGCAAAATGAACATTATTAAATCCTTCTGGTGATGGGGAAAACTAACAAAGGGATTTGCAGTGGTTTCTGTAATTAATTGCTCTGTCATGATTTATATTAACTTACAGTACAACTCCATTAGCTCAGACCTGTCATCTCTGCTCAAGGAACCACCAAGTAATCACTACCACATTAAAGAATAAATTAGTTTTTGGCTTGGAGCCTAGTTGTAGAATGTTTCATTTGTGTCTGCTGTAGACATATGTACCTAATAAAGTTGGGAAGAATGAGTTAAAGTACGTATATATCAATGTAGGCTGACTGTATTTTAGAGATGATATGATCAGCATTGTTCATTAGGCCTAATGAATCACTTAATTTCTGTTGCTTGCCTCCTGTTTTGGTGAACACCTTTCAATGAACTATGAAGCAGGAGATGACTGAAAATAGGTAGGTCTCCTGAGATCCTCCTTCCTTCACATTCTGTGGCCTGTGGTTGTAGTAATAACTTCATATGGTTTTTGTTAACACTTCATTACCCCAGACTTGGATAAATTACCCTCCTGCTTCTTCCCCAGTTGCAGACACATGGGTGAAGCCAAAGTCTTAGCTACTACTTACAGTAGATTATGGGATTTGTGAGGTTCTATCAAACCATCTCTGACTTTGATAGTTTGAAGATGTTTTAAGTGGTTTTTCTGTTAGTGTGTTACGGCTTGCGCAGAAAGTTGTTTTACATTTCCACATATGCTGTAACGTTCTTAGGAGCCTGCAAGCTAAGTCTTCAATCAATTTTTCTTTTTTTTTTTTTTCCCCCTGGGCCCTGGATAAATCCCCTCAGTACCCCTGAGGCATGTCAGCCCATGGCCGGGAAGGCAGCAGTGGCACTTTGAACATGCGGCTCGCTGTTCTGCTGAAGTGTCATGTGGTTAAACAAGCATTGCGGGCAGACTTCATGACTTGTGAATGTGTGCCTCAAAGGATTTGTCGTGCACTTGAAGATTTCAGTCTTTTGACTAGCTACTGAAATTAAAAATGTGTCCTTTATTAGCTCTGTTGCTCAAACTGGCACATTATTCCCTCCCTTTAAACAACAATGGAAGCCAAGTGGCAGCTTTGCTTTTACTGTTTCTTAGTATTTATGGAGCGTTGCATGGGTCTCAGTTCTGCTCCCTGACCTCAGTGAGAATGTCACTCTTGCAGCCAAAATAAGGGCCTGTGGCTCAAAACAGTAAGCAGGATGTGCATCCATTACCTAATGACAAATTCAAACAGGTCTTAGATGCTCTTGTAGCTAGGAAAAATTTGGACCTAGGTTGGTCAAGAGGACCCCACAGTCCTGCACACAAGCAAGATCCAAGAGAAAAAGGAATAGCTTTAAACCAAAGGAGGGTAGATTATTTTATTTTATTATCTTATGTTAGATTGTAGGCAGAAATTCTCCCCTCACTCTGAGGGTGGTGAGGCACTGGAACAGGCTGTCCAGAGAAGCTGTGGCTGCCCCATCCCTGGAAGTGTTCAAGGCCAGGTTGGATGGGGCTCTGAGCAACCTGGTCTGGTGGGAGGTGTCCCTACCCATGGCAGAGGGTTTGGAACTAGAAGATCTTTGAGTACTCTTCCAACCCAAATCATTCTGTGATTCTGTGAATATGCACCAGCTAAGGGAGATGAGTCAGCATGGCAATCCAAACAGAGGGAATAAACTGGCCAGACAGTAGAGATGTGGGCTGTTAAATGGGTATTTTGATGAAGTGTCATGGACACAACTGATGGCTTGGAGTGATGTCGCATTCCTCCCGTCAGCTGCAACTTGAGACATTTACAGATGCAGTAGGGTCAGCTAGAGAGCACATACACTGAGAGCGCTTCTAAATATGCAGTTTTTTGCAGGTTCTACTGGACACTGATTATAGGTAATTTTAAACAATTACATATATTATATTAATGGTAATTTCCTTGTGTCCCAGAAAAAAAACCAAAGCCATGCCTGGCATGTTCACAAAAGTGGCCGAGGCACAGATTTTTGTGAGCCCTCCATCTGTTGATGCCAACACAAGGACAGGAAGGAGTGTGAGTTTCAAACCTCCTTTCTACAAAGGGGTCTATGCCCCCCCCCCCCGTTTTCAGTACATACCTACAGTAAAACTTAAACTATTTTTTTAAAAAAATCTGTGAGTTTACCAGATCTCTTGGCACGATGACTGCTGTGCCTTTCTTTGAACGGCATAGCACAAGCATTAGGTTCAGTGGCAAGAGACACTGTCATTTGTAGTGTCCCAGACTGCTAATCTTTAAATATTGTTGTATCAGCCAGCTCTTTTCTACACATGCCATCATGACTGGCACTGCCAATCTACTATTTATGTGGATTATGTTCAAACCATCTGTTTTAAAATAATAGTAATGATCTCTTGAATAGAAATATGTGTCTTGACGTAGATGTACAGGGCAATGCTAGGAAAGGATTACAAAATGGATGGACATTAATTTGCAAATGTTCAGTGGTGGAATAGATGTGTATCTATTAAGTAGTCCCAGGAGGGAGAGGAAAACAGGCCAATTACGCCCCCCCAACTATTTTGTTGGACATAACTTGGACCAGAGTTTGCTCCAGTGTTTACAGACAAGCCTTGTTATATTTTTTCAGTTCAGAACTAGTGGGAGTTATTCAAAACGGAGCAGTTGTAATCCTAATACTCCCCCCCAAAACTTGCAAAAAGTACAGACCGTTATCCAAACTTTGTGGTTTGGTCTCACATTTCTTATGCAAGTTTTCAAAATTAGCCATGAAATGAGGTAGTGCTTTTGTACAAACTTGATGGAAACTGGGAGGTAGAAAATCTCAAGAGAATATAATTTGTCAGGAGATTTCAGTATGTCCTGAATTCAGTGGGAATAGAAAATCTGTGACAATAGCTTTTCTTTTAAAGATTCATCTAAACCTCTAGCTTTAAATCTAGTCTTCTAGACTTCTGGCTCAGACCCATCACAAAATATTTTAGCGCTTCCCTTCCTTGTGCCAGGCAAAATCAGGCACTGTTGTCTAATTTGCATTTCCAAAGAACCTATAACTGCAGTCTCTACAGTGAGTGTTGAAGTGCGGAGACATACAAAAACAATTTTTTTATATTTTATTTTACAAATCTCAGAGAATATCGTGATCTAGTTTAGGTCAGTTCTTACTTTATGTGAACATGCTCATTTCTTAAGCCAACACGGTTCTTGGCTGTACTTTTCTACTGCTAAAGCTTGCTGTTTAAGTTTGGGAACATATTTGCCAAGCTAGTGTCTAATATGATCACAAGCCTAAAAGGTATAGTCTCGTCTCAGATACCTTCCATTAACATCAGTGCACATCCCACCTTCAAGTCAAGAGAAACTTTACTTGAAGAGAGACTAAATAATGACCACAGGCTTTGTCTGTGGCAATCTATAGCCATTTAGGCTGTTCGAGATAAGCACATGTTGCTTCATAGCTCACCACCTCTGTTTCTGTGGCTGTTTATGCTGACCCAGAAGGTTTCCTGCAAAACCAGATTCTTGGCAGCCTCGGATAATTCACCTACCTGTTTTTCCTCTTGTGACAGCATTAGGTGTGTAGTATGGGAGAAACAGGACCATCAGATACCTAGGACTTCTATTGTCCAGAGATGAGACGTTGCTCCTCTCTGTCCTCCTATCTCTGCATTGCAGCCTTCTGTCGGAGGTTTCAGATGTCAAAAAAGAGGCTTTTCTTTTGATAGATCGTTGCTTGTCAGGCCTGCTCTACTTTCAGAGTCTTCCACAGTGAAAACATTGGTGGTGTCCACTTAAGTCTAATAGTTAAGATCCATGTAAGCTTCATAAGGACATTTGCACTATTGTTTAGGGCTCTTTTTATATGGAGATGAGGCATAATCTTATAGGAGCAGTTCTTGTTTTCAAGCTTTCCTTCAAAACCATAAGGATTGAAACTGAGAAAAATGACATGAGATGAAACCAACAGAAATGTCAGTGCCTTTGACCCCCAGACTTGAGCAGAAACTCACAGTACATGCCTTGGTTTATGTGTTACGTCTTTTGTATCACTTGTCCTTGGGGAAAACCCCACAGCACTCTCTCAACATTCATAAATCTCTGTGTTAAATATCTGGTAAACTCAATGTATTTTTTAATCTTAACAGCAAGAACAAAAAAGTCCCAGTGAATTAACAATATGCACATCTGTTTTACCTACTGTGCCGAAAACAAGGGATTTAGTTCATGCTCTGCGATTCTGAGGCATTATTTTACCCATCCAGAGTTCTTTGTTGGATTCAGTCCCTCTGCAGTCTTGCTCCAATTCCAGATTAGTTACTGATAATGAACCAACACACTGTTGAATTTAGTGTATCAAGTGGTAAAATTTCAAAGTGTGTGATATTTGCATTAACAGAAATGTAGTTAGATGGGACTGTAAAAGCTTTTGCCCCTTTCAGATATGGTGGTGCCTGAGCCTTTGCAAACACAGTCAGAAGTAAAAGAACATATAATCTTACCACTTTCACATTCATATTTTAGTGTATGCAGAAACTGCTCTTACAGGCAGAAAATTGATATTAATGTTGCTATTATAAATTATTATTTGACAATCATTGCCTTTTAAGAATGGGCTGATGATTTATGCTTTTCATATAAGCATGGGTTTCTTTAAATTGAAAACAGTCAAAGTCAATCAGGTTTTGAACATATAAATTTAATCACTCATCACACAGTAATTGATAATCTCACACATAAATATGTCATATTATCTATTCAAAGGTGCAAACTACATATGCCAAAATGAATGAAGTCCACACTTAGAGTTTAAAGAATTAATCAAGATTTTAAATATGTTCCTCAACGATCCTGCAGTCCAATAAAATCCTTGGCCATAACCTGACACCAAGTCCTTTTCATTCTAGAGATTGCTCATTAACAGAGCTTAATAGTTTTTGTTACATCATACTAAAATATATTATAGGTCTTGTGAATGCTTCTCTTCTACAACCAGCACTCGAATAGCTCAGAGATTAAGGTGTTGCCACTTGCCCAGAGCTCTTTCCTCTATTTCAGTTCCTTCATGAAATGACACAGTGTCTCCACCTTGCTCGTTTTGTTTCATAAAAACAAGCTTTATTCCCGAGAATAAAATAAAATCCCTAAGTTGTCTAAATTAGTTCCTTTTGCCATCTTCCACTCTCTCAACTGTTTCTCTGTTTCTACTTAATAAGCAGAGACAATTTACCTCTCTTAATTAACTCCATGGATCTCTGCAGTGTCTAAACTTGATCTGAGGAGCTCAGCAGCTAGAAAGCTTGGGGACATGGTGCGCAGCTTCAGACTAGAAGATCTAGAAATGGTGCAACTGCTTGACTTGGTGCAGAGCATTTTGGAAAGCAACATTATCAGCAGCAGTGTTAATTAGCTTTGCACCACACCACTCATGCACCAGAAGCACTTCTGGTGCTCAGTTTGGCTCAGGGTCTTATAAAACTTTCTGTTGCACAACAACCTTACTCCTTCTGAACTCTGGCCATTGGTCCATCTTCATGCTAGTATGTGTTCTCTGTCTAGGAGCTCGAATCAGTTACTGTCCAGACCCAGATGTTGCTGCCATGTTCTACTCCTTATTTGTGTGCTGAGTAACCTGATTTCTGGAAGTGTCACTACTGTCAATACTTCAGCTAGTCTAGTTCTTTACACTGAGAAGACAGCAGCTCTCTGCCAAAAAAGACTGTCAGCCAAATGAGAAAAAACCACTGGGTTTAATTGCGTAGATCCCAGCATTTCTAAACTTTGAAATAAACAGTGAACAAAAGCTGTAAATCATGCAGACACTCCTGAGCTCTTCAGAGGTATTTCTGCAGTGTTCTACCACAGCCTGTCAGATCAGATATTTTTGGACTCGATCTTGGAAAAATGAACTTAAAAAAATATTATAGTAACACAGGACAGAAGCCTAAAGCTAAAATAACTGGGAACACTATGGCAAGGAGGCCTTTTAATGGTGTGTTTTACATTGCTTTATATGGATAATCTTTGGCTGGTAGAGTACAAGGGGAAAAAAAGTTGATGCTGAGAGGCATGTACAGAACCAAAGCACAGAATCTCTGCAGAGCAGCTCAGAAAAAGAAGCTACAAGTGGTTTGGCAAGTGATCTGGCAGTAAAGCTATGGCAAAATTACGTGAGATGATGTCTGGAAGACCGGAGGGAAATCAGCAAGTGAGGAGAAGCTGGGCCCTTCCAAAGCAGCAGCAAACAGAGAAACAATGGTACTGGGAAAAGTCATAATATGTTTGAGAGACTGCAGCTGCTTCTCCTGCATGGAAAATAATCACTCTCTGGGAAAGAGATCTGTGAGTGAAGAGTAAATGGCAGGAGATTGGGAACGATGCAGCCAGCAAAGATAAACTGACATGGTATTGTGGGCACTACTGAACCAAGCAGGCTGTGGTAGACCGGGAAATGGCTCTGTGATGATTAGGCTGCATTCAGGATTCAGAAAGAAATGTATAATTTCTTTTTAAAATATGCAACAAAGTTTATGTGTTACATACTGAGTATGAGAGGTGGAGTGTACCATGGTTCCAGGAGCTCATTTTTCCTCACTAAATGCTGATCGGGTGGACTCTCTCAGTCTCAAATTGGATCTGTAAGGGAACAGGCAAGATTCCTTTTTTTGGGAGCATAGTTTGTGTGTGTGTGTGCACCAGCACTCCTGGGGCCAGGTGACAGAGGAAGACAGGATAGTCTTAGCAAAATGAACATGCAGTATCGTAAAGCTACTCCTTTCATCAGGATATGCTGTTCTTCCTTACTACTTTTATTAAATATGAGTAGACTTTTGACTAGCAGAAGAATGAGAGCGATATATACTACAGCTTTTTCTGAGGTGTGTTTTTTTTTGTATATCGTATCACTGACTCCAGCAATTAAGGAGCTGCAAGTCTCAACTAGAAACTGACCCACCTAAACATTTCAAGGCCAATTTAAAAGTCATGAGTGTTTATGGCATTGGTTAGCTTGGGATTTTTGTGGATTTGTCCCTTTTTGTGTGTATCCTTCAACATGCTTGTAAATTAAACATGTAGCTTTTTGTTATTTTAAGGGCTAAAAATCCAGCATATAAGAAACCGAAAATATGGGTCCTCACATCATGCCCCAACTCCAGGCCTTGGAGTTTGAAGTTTTACAACAGTTGTGAGAAATGTTTTTGCCCTTTCTGAGGGTGTTCCTACCTGCTTCTGCTGTCGTTCCCCAAGGTTTGGGGCTGACAGGCTTGTAGTGGCCAGTTGAGCTCTGCTGTGTGGAGCAGCACAGGCATGGCCATGTCTCACGAGGCAATGCTTATGGGCAGGGCAGAGGCATCAGGCAGCCCTCCACCAACTCTTCCAGGCCATGCATATAGACTGGGCACCCTCTACCCTGTGCTGGCAGGCATGTGGATCACTGCTTTGCCCAGCTTCCTTGGGAAAATAGTAACGCAACTTCTAAAACCAGCTTTTGAAGTTTTTTTTCTTTTTGTTACAGTAAGCATGAGCAGACTCAAGTGATTCACATTGTCTGCCCCCTTTGTCAACAACTGTACAGTTCTGACAGGGCATTGTTCTGAGCCCCCCAAAACTGGTGTAGCATCAAACATATTTTTCCCTCAAGCACCAGCACTGACTTGTCCCTTTCTCTGTCTCCTGGCCAGCATAGACACCATTTCTGCTGTCTCCTGGCTCCTGCCAGGTCAGTTTTTAACTACGGGGCTCCCTTAGCTTGGGCAGCTCTGATCTCTCCTTTTGGCTGTCTCCCCCGGGCTGGCCTGTGTCTCACCACTACCCAGTCCCACAGCAGCTCCAGACATGAGCAGAGGAGGCCAGGGAGGGATTTCTGGGTGCAGACATCCTGCCACAGTGTGTGCCCTTCCCAGGGAGCTGTGGGGGCGTGTCGTGGTTTGTGGCTGACCCCCTGAGTGCTGGAGGACGCAGGGGAAGGATGGGGAGCCAGAGGTGTGTCTCTGAGTCACCACGTCCCCTGGGTTCCTCTGGGCCTGGCACAGCTTAGTCACCACTGCTCTCCTGGAGCTGTGCCTGGCTTTTCCCCAGCTGCCAGTGGCACCCATGTCTGCCTTCCCCAGGAAACGCTGTGTTGTTGCACCTCAGGGAGCGCAGCGTGTCTCTGATTTTGGTCACGACAGTGCAAACCCACCATGGCCAGGGATTCTCTGGGAAGGGCAAGAAGGACAGGTTTCACCTTGATGCCCAGGCTCTCCTTTGGTGCCAGGCAGTGGGAACCCAGCCTCAGCCGACTGTGCGAATCTCCTGCACATCGTGCTACAAGCGTATCTTGTCAGGAAACTTGTAGCAAGCCGTGGGAGAATTTGGCACTGGGTGCTGGAGTGGAAAATATTAACAGCCTGTAAGAAAGTCTGGCTTGTGCTGCTGCGGGGAAATCAGCAACTGGCAGGGGTACAATTAGTGTAGGAAACTCCTGAGCTCCTCTGCGAGAGGGCTGCGCTCACACTGTGCATGGGGATGGGAGCTATTGCAAAATAACATAAGCTTTGTGATCACTCAGAGACACTGGCCAGAGCCAAGTTGCAAAGAAGCACTACAGTAACTGTTTCTCTGGTCCAAAAAAGTCACATTAAAAAAACCACAGTAAACCATACAAAAAAAAAAAAAAAAAAAAAAAAAATAAAAGGAAAGCAAGCTCAGCTCCGTAAAGATGGCACCTTTAGAAAACCGTGTTATCAAACTGGTGCTGAAGTGGTCACATTAAGCGTCGAACACTGTTCCTCTCCCACCCCTGACCTGCCCAGCGTGTTCAAAGGGCAGGTTATCAGAGGTGTTTGGTTTTAGCCTAGTTCTGTTCCTACTGAAGTCATAGGAAATCTTAGGAGGAATTTTTTTTAAGCACATGTTACACCAACATACCGTGTTTTTAAATAAGCCCACTCAGAATCAATCAGATCATAAACCATCCATTAACACATTTATGACAGTGGTGCTCACTCAGCTCAGTGTGACAGTGGTACTGTTAACTATCTGCCTGGCTGTGTTTGCTCCGAGACTCTGATTGAGCAGCCTGGCTGGATGTGGCCGTGGCAGCAAAATCCCTTCCCTCCCCAGCTCTGTCCCTTACGCTTGCGGGAGGTCACCTCCACAGTGGTTGCACTGGAAGAAAGGGCCCTGTCTTTGCCCCTTCTCCGTGCACCAAAGTAAAAGGAAGATTATGGTATTTTCCATTAACGCACTGGGCTGTGAGCTGCCGTGGGCGAGGAGCATGTACCCTGCAGGCTCCTCGGTGGCTGGTGACCTTTGCCGCGGGGGTACGTCTGACAGTGATGGCAACAGCTTCAGCTGCTTCCCAGCCAAAAATAATTGTGATCATTTTTTTCCTATGGCGCTGAGCTGAGGAAGAACTTAGTGCTGCTGCTGTTCAGGTCTGACCACCATTAACAAACTGATTCTAGGAGAGGGAGCAATACAGAGTCAGATATCTGGAGTTTTTGAAACATTTAGTGATCTGATCAAAAATCTTCAGGTTTGGCCTATTCTATTCTCTCTCTGAGGCCAATGCTGCCAATGTATACCAAATGCAGAAGTCAAATATTTGAGTTACTTGGCTCTTTTTATTCTGTTACACATCTATTGCAGTTATTAAGGTTTTTTCCTGGTTGTGAATGACTTTGTAAATTTAAAATGTTAATTCATAGATGATTCAAAGACAAGCAGAGTTTTTAAAGTCCTTGTGTGATCCAGTCATTTATGAGTGCTACAGAAATGCCTTCAAAGCACATACTGCATATGAATGCCAATCTACAATCTTTTTCTGCTGATGTGAAATCATGGTTTTCCCATACCGTTACAGAAGTTGTCCTCAAAAAACTGAGTCCCAGTTAAGGACTTTAAGAAAGTTACCTTCAAGTTCTACATAGGCCATTGATGAACAATGACATTATAAGGTTTAATTAGACACATAAAGTATACTTGAAAATTAAAAAAAATGTTTGTAATAAAGTTAAAGGTAAAAGTCAAAAACTCAGAACTATTAACAGGAAAGTTGGGAGAGCTATTAAAAAAAATTGTCTGGCAATAGTTATGTGGTGTGTTAACATGAGCTCTAATAGTGTTTGCAATTCTAGCTTAATTAAGATTTTGTTAGGTAATGCTAATAGGCATTGAGCCAGTATCTTCATTTATCTAAGTGAAGCACTGCAGTTACCCAAAGTAAGTTACACTCTTGTAACTTCAAATAGAGCCTGAAGGAAAAAGCCAGGCCTGGAGTGCTGCAGTGCCCCAGTGACCACTGGCTGCTAAGCCAGCTTCTTACTGGTGTTTTGCATGTCCCTGGAGTCTGGAGCATATATCTGTCAAAGTCCAGGGGTTAGGTGGGGCATCAAGATGTACAGATGCTTTTGTTCTCCCTCTCATTTTGCATGTGAGGTACCCCATATCCGAGGGTGCAACCTACAGAGAAAGAGCCTGGATGACACCCACCCTAGATCCTGTGCAGCTTGTGGTTGATTTCTCTGGAAAATAAAGCTGTAGACAGATACTCCTTTAGCAAACATATGTGTGGTGAATACATTGCTGGCTTCCCAGCTCCTTGGGAGCCTGATTACCAGCTCTGAGCTCTCATTGGCACAGTCCTGCCTGGAGAAGCCGATGTGCGAGCGCATCCCGGTCACCCCCAGTGCAGACTCAGCAAGGTCAGCTATCGGCAGATTATACCAATGTGTCTAATTCTGTGCTGAAACAAGTAAGAACTTCTCACAAAGTCCCTGCCACGAGGTGTGTTGTGGGGTTGGTCACCACCAGAAGAAAAAGGGGCAACAAGAAGCTGGGGAGCACTAAAGCGTGAAGTGTCTCTGATAGTGATAAACTGGGTGTATCCCCACAGCCTAAGAAACCTCTGTACGGCAGCCAGTGTGTAGTAGAGACTCTCAGGTCTCTGAGTATACACAGTTTAATGTGGATGATGCCATCTGCCTCCTCTGCATGTCCCTTGCAACCCTCCTGCCCCATTTATCAGGGGATTTGTCAGGGTCAGGAACTGAACCAGAGCTTCCTCCCTGCGCTCCTGCTGACAAATGTATAGATTAAGTGACATAAATACATGTTCTTCACCAGCCACTCTTCTTTGCTTGCACAGAGATTATAGATCATGGAAGTCTTAAAGCAATCTCTATTACTATTATAGATCAAGAAAAATGGTGGATAAGGATTTATTAATTCTGAATGATCCAAGGACTTATCTGAACATACTATCAAATGCTCACACTTTATTATCACACATTTTTGTACATAATTGGTTTGGTCCCAACCACAAAAATGTCATGATCCAGGAATAACTCACACATATGACTAGCTGAATACATGTAAATACCCTGCTTGAATTTAAAGGGAGTACTTAATTTCTGTGCCCAATCCTTTCCAAGGTGGTGTCTGTATTTGTTTTCATTCTAGCAATTATGTATTAACTGGTCAACTACTAGTTTGGAGGTAAATCCTTGGAGTAACAGTAAAGTTCAGTTATGATGGAACACAATTGTTTCTTTCAATGAATTTCACTGAACACCTGAGAATCAGTACTAACTGAGACTTGAGGGAAGCAGGCTGGTAGAAAATAACCCTTTCAAAGAGTGATCATGAGCTGACAGAATTTAAATTAAATGATAAGTGAAGGTTCAAAGGTTCAGTTCAAACAACAAACTCTACTAAATGCAGTTTTTTAAATGAGTTGGACTGAGAAACTATGGATTTAAGTAAAGAAAAATTTTGAATTTAATCCATGTTTCAAAATATTAAGAATTTTCATCTCAGCAAGAGGGGAAATATTATCTAATTAAAAAAAAAAAAAAAAAGGTGTCTTAGGAAAAAGGAAAAATAAGCAAAAAGCCTAAGAAGAATGAAAGAGTTGAGTGAGCAACAAGGAAATCTATATCTTAGAGTTCAGGAGCTATACTGATAAATCAAGAATTGCCAGCAGTAAAGATAGGGTATGATTTAAGAAGAATGAAAGCTGTTGCTGCTGTTAATAGAAGGAGTGTGTCTACACAGACACCATCCTCCAAGCAGGATGCAGCCACCC